>BPUM01000284.1:0-108360 GCA_020521455.1 Prunus kanzakura | reverse complement strand
CCTGGCCCGACTCCTCACCATCGGAAGCCCTTTCCCTATCTGGGGACTCATTCTCAAACGCGTTGGGCTCGCTCTCGAATCCTGACTCGCTATCAGACATCTACAAAAAACAACGGAAGGAAACTAAGGGCCATAGAGAGAGCTATCCTACCGATGCCTACGTCTCTACCTATGGCAACTAGACTACCGAACCACACCCCACTTGCATAAAGTTCTAGTCTAGTTCAAACCAAGGAAGGACGTACGCATAACGAAAGGAAAGGAAAAAGGTTACAGGACGGTACCTTGTGAGAACGGGGGTATAAGGACGAAAATCGCTTCGCCTTCCGAATGCTAACGCCGGAAATCGTCTGTGTTACCGCTTGCTCTCGCCGGAAATCGCCTCTATTACCGTTTGCTCTAGCCGGAAATCGCCTGGACAGAGCTCTCGCTTCACTCACCAATGCAAAGTGAGATTCGCCTCAGAGACCCCTCCTATTTATATGGCGAAAAACGCAACGGTACGCCTCGAGAAACCAAACGGCGCATTAATGGCGCCGCTCCGCGTGATTTGACATGCCACGTGTCGTGCGCGGAGTGGAACCTTTGACAACACGCTGGGTACAGAAGACGAAGCGTCACTCTGTCCCATCACTGCCCCTCTCTACGCGTGGAATGCGAGAGAAAAGATCAAACTCGCCCAAGTCAATGAACAATCGGCAACTTTCTCTCGGAACCCGGTCAACGCATCAGGGGCCCCATTGCGCCCCCCCTGACGGGTTACCGAACGGTAATCCACCCAGTGGCGACTCAAAGCTCCACGGCAGTCTCCTGGGTGAATCGGCACAGGGACAGGGCCCCAGCGCGCCCCCCCCTGACGAGCTATCGAACGGTAATCCTCCCAGTGGCGACCCAAAGCTCCTCAGCAGATTCCTAGGTGAATCGGCACTGGGACAAGGCTCCTGCGCGCCCCCTCTCACAAGCTACCGAACGGTAGGGCAATCTTGGCATTCACCATAGAACAAGCAAGTCCCCAACCGAGAAATCTCGCCATAATGAACGGCCAATTAGAGAGACACGTGGACAGGATCGAATCTGGTCAAAGTCGCCTTCGGCACCCAGAGCCTGGTCAAGACTGTCTTCGGTAGTCTGGCTACCGATCCCTCCATTAGGGCAACGCCCACTCCCAGGACACGTGGCGCGCTCACAATCGACGTCCACAGTCCCACATCGAAATTCTACATCAAGTGCACACCTCCCCAGGCCTATAAAAGAGGCCAACTACCCCAAAAGAAAGGGATCAGAAGGTACGGCATACAAGCCTATTAATCTGTCAGTTGAACTTTATAAATCCCGAACTTACTTAAGCATCGGAGAGCCTACGGCCGGTACCACACCGGTGCCCTAGGTCTTACCGAGCGATCTCTTATTTTGTAGATCACGCTCCCTATCGAGGCTTCAGACATTCCGAAGACTCAAAATTACTAAGTTGACCCTCAAAGTCAAAGAACCACTTTTTGGCGTCAACAATATATATATATATAATCCTTCTCTATTGAGGGATTCCTCAAATAAATATTTGAGGGACACTCTTTGGGTCCCATACCAATATTGTTTAAACTATCGAAATCATCTATTTCTTAAGTCTACATTTATAGATCATCCTGCAAAAAATTAGACAAATTGGAAACCGTTTTGATATCCAATTGTGTCCTATGAAATCAATGAACACGATGCTTCAGGAAAGTATTAAAATTTCAATAATTTAATTGAGTGGTCAAATGATATCAGATTCAAGTGAGTTTTTTGTAGAGATGATATTTGAATGAGTATTTACATAATAGACGGTTTGGATTAGTAAAATATAATACGGAGTGAACCCTACAAGAATATCCCTCAAATAAGCTTATTTTAGAGATACCTCAATGAAAGCTCTCTATATATATAAGTATGTACTACTTAATTTAAAAGGCTAATCCCATTTCTCAATCTCAAAAAAGTTGCCTTGGTTTGGGAGAGGTAGTGATGCCACAAGAGACGTAGGACAAAGAAATTAATTATACGACAAGGTGGCTCACTACTACAAAAATCGAAATAGACGACGGTAATCCACCGTCGTGTATTCGGTTTTTCAACCGTTGTGAAATCGAGCGACATCTTTTGATGCATAAAACCACGACGGTAAATCCCCGTCGTCTATTATTTGTAAAGATGACGCTTTTACTCAAAACCGTCATCTATTATATGTAAATAGACGACGCTTTTACTCAAAACCGTCGTCTATTATGAAGTAAAGACGACCCTTTTCATATAAAAAGGGTCGTCTATTATATGTAAAGACGACGGTTTTTTTATAAAAGGGTCGTCTATTATTAAGTAAAGAACTATGTTTTATTATATCCAAAGACGTCGGTTTTGTTAAAAAGCCATCATCTATTAAATGTGAAGACGACGATTTCTTGAAATATTGTCGTCTTTTAACTCTAAGACAACGAGTTTTTAGTAAAACCGTCGTTGATTGTATATAAAAAGACGTTATGGTGTTAAAAGAGGTCATTGATAATATATACAGATGACGGTTTTTCCAATAAAACCATCGTTTTATTATCTTTAGTTTTTTGAAGAGTCAATAGTTATTACATAGTCAACCAATCTTTATTCTATTACATACATACTTCCTACCTATAATTAGAAATAACAGAGCTCAGAAATTCTACTAATTTGATTTTAACTTCATCAATTTGTTCTTGGGTTGACTTAGCTCTGCCTTCTTGCACATTTTCCAAGTTGTTGGTGTCGGAAAAGGAAAGACCTGCACGAAAGAGACCCCAATACTCTTAAACATAAACTTGTTTAGCAGTAACCTAACCTTAGCAAAAATATCTATGCAGCTCTAGAATGACAGCAGAACACAATTGGCATAATTGGCAAAGTACCTGTTCTTGTGGTGGCACCATAACCTGTTCTTGTGGTGGCACCATAACAAATGAAAAATCAGAGATTCAGAAAATTAACAATGAAATTCCCAAATAATTAAAGTAAACAACAAAAACAAAAAGTATTTTGGACCTGATGATGTTGTCGGTCTAAAAACAAACGGATCTAGTGAGGGATGGGTATGTTTTGCCTCATCTTCTTCGTCAGCTTCTTCTTGATTACGAAGGCCTTGTGGGACGGCTGTGCATATTTATAAAAAACCCAAATGAGAAACTCACTTAAATCCCACGAAATTAGCACAATACATGAACAAACATATATATATATATAGACCGATTTCCATAAGTCTTTCTAGATCGAGTCGCTGAGTTTGATGAACGAGTTGAGTGCCTGAGAGCGAGATCTTCTTTGAAGAAAGTGAAGGTCGAGATCCTTCAAATCAAACCTTTCAACCAGCTTTGATTCTCAAATACAGAACCTCCCTCTACATCTTATGGATCTGCGAAGACCTCAATCTCTCAACTCCTTCATTGATATCGATTTTTTGATGATTTTGTAGAGAGTTTCATGAGGGTGTTTTAGAGAGTGCAGGAGGGTTTCAAGGAGGGAGAGATAAGGTTTTCAGAGACGGGGGAAAATCTGAAAATTTGTCGAGCGCGAATTCACTTAAGTAGCCTTTTTTTAGCGTGTTTTAAAAGACGACGCTTGTTAATGAGAGATAAGGTTTTCAAAGACGGGTGAAAATTTGAAAATTTGTCGAGCGCGAATTCACTTAAGCGGCCATTTTTTAGCGTGTTTTAAAAGACGACGCTTTTTAAAAAAAAACCGTCATCTTAACATATAATAGACGACCCTTTTTATATAAAAAGGGTCGTCTTTACTTCATAATAGACGACCATTTTCATATACAAAGGGTCGTCTTTACTTCATAATAGACGACCCTTTTTTTAAAAAACCGTCATCTTTACTTCACAATAGACGACCCTTTTTTTTAAAAAGCGTCATCTTTACTTCATAATAGACGACCCTTTTTTTAAAAAAACCGTCATCTTTACTTCACAATAGACGACCCTTTTTTATTTATACTTTCATTAAATACAACATAAGATTTTGTGGTATCCACTAGTGTAAATATTTTAAATTGAAGATCAAATTGAGTCATTGTATTCATATAGGGTCAAGGAGTGTAGCTGTAAAAAATCATTAAAATCGGAGTTAAAATAACCGATAAATCTTGATTTTTCGTTTATAACCGTCGAAATGTTTTGTCCCGTTGCTTGATCTCTGATTTATTTATTTTTCCGATTTTTGGCGTATATGATCTCGATGTGTAAACAAACAAGTTTGACGGTTGGATCGTTGAAATTAGTTTCGTAGAATGCGTATGCCATCAAAACAATATATTCACTAACAATTAAGAGTTTATTTATACTTTTATTAAATATAACATAAGATTTTGTGGTATCCACTAGTGTAAATATTTTAAATTGACGATCGAATTGGTTCATTGTATTCATATAGGGTCAAGGAGTGTAGCTGTAAAAAATCATCAAAATCAAAGTTGAAATAACCGTTAAATCGTGATTTTTCGTTTATAACCGTCGAAAAGTTTTGTCCTATTACTTAATCTCTGAATGTTTATTTTTTCCGATTTTTGGCGTATATGATCTCGAAGTGTAAACAAACAAATTTGACGGTTGGATCGTTGAAACTAGTTTCGTAGAATGTGTATGCCACCAAAACAATATACTCACTAACAATTAAGAGTTTATTTGTACTTTTATTAAATATAACATAAGATGTTGTGGTATCCACTAGTGTAAATATTTTAAATTGATGATCTAATGCAGTCATTGTATTCATATAGGGTCAAGGAGTGTAGCTGTAAAAAATCATCAAAATCAGAGTTGAAATAACCGTTAAATCGTGATTTTTCGTTTATAACCGTCGAAATGTTTTGTCCGGTTACTTGATTTCTGATTTATTATTTTTCCGATTTTTGGCGTATATGATCTCAAAGTGTAAACAAACAAATTTGACGGTTGGATCGTTGAAACTAGTTTCGTAGAATGTGTATGCCATCAAAACAATATATTCACTAACAATTAAGAGTTTATTTATACTTTCATTAAATATAACATAAGATTTTGTGGTATCCACTAGTGTAAATATTTTAAATTGATGATCGAATGCAGTCATTGTATTCATATAGGGTCAAGGAGTGTAGCTGTAAAAAATCATCAAAATCAGAGTTGAAATAACCGTTAAATCTTGATTTTTCGTTTATAACCGTCGAAATGTTTTGTCCCGTTACTTGTTCTCTGATTTATTTATTTATTCCAATTTTTGGCGTATATGATCTCGAAGTGTAAACAAACAAATTTGACGGTTGGATCGTTGAAACTAGTTTCATAGAATGCGTATGCCATCAAAACAATATATTCACTAACAATTAAGAGTTTATTTATATTTTCATTAAATATAACATAAGATTTTGTGGTATCCACTAGTGTAAATATTTTAAATTGACGATCGAATGCAGTCATTGTATTCATATAGGGTCAAGGAGTGTAGCTGTAAAAAATCATCAAAATCAGAGTTGAAATAACCGTTAAATCTTGTTTTTAAAAAACCGTCATCTTTACTTCACAATAGACGACCCATTTTAAAAACAAACCGTCATCTTTTCATATAATAGACGACCCTTTTTTAAAAAAACCGTCATCTTTACTTCATAATAGACGACCCTTTTTAAAAAAAAACCGTCGTCTTTACATATAATAGACGACCCTTTTTATATAAAAAGGGTCGTCTTTACTTCATAATAGACGACCATTTTCATATAAAAAGGGTCGTCTTTACTTCATAATAGACGACCCTTTTCATATAAAAAGGGTCGTCTTTACTTAATAGTAGACAACCCTTTTTATAAAAAAAACCGTCGTCTTTACTTATAATAGACGATAGTTCTTTCAAAACAACCATGTCTTTACCAAAAAAAGGACACTTGATTTTTAAAAGACGACGCTTGTCATACCTGCTGTCGTTGTTTTTTGGTCAGATTTTAACTCTGAAGAAAAGCTTTTTAATAAGACGACGCTTTTTTATTTGTGTGCGTCGTTATAAAAAAATTCTCAACAGTATCTCAATTGTTTAGTTGTTTAAGTCACTTATCCACGACGGTTTTTTGTTACCGTCGTCTTTTTAAAAACAACGACGGTTTTTTTGTTCTACCGTCGTCTTTTTCTGGTCGTCTTTTGCTATTTTTGTAGTAGTGGCTTCACGTATGTATGTACGTACATACATATACCCTACCCAAATTATAACAGCACACTAGTTAATTGTCTCTGTGGGCCCAACCACACCACAGTTCATAGCATAGACCAGCCATTGTGTGAAAGGGAGACGATGCACGGGTCACACAGTTCATTTCATAATGGTGTAACTCTACTGTACAAGAAATTGGATGAATTTGGAGACAGACGAGCACGCTGCCTTATTAGTTATTGAGCAGGTTCCATCTTTGATTTATACAAAGTCTTAATCATCAGATGTGTTCGGTTGTTAGGCAGAGGTTGAAGTCATGGGTGAGCTTCTTTCTTTTGGTTTTCGTTTTGTTTGGTTGTGTACGTTCTGATGTACGTACGTAGAAATGGCTTGGAGGTTAGTAAAAGAAGGGTTAGTAGGGCACAAGCTCACAAGCATGTGTTGGTCACCTACACTACACTACTGGATGTTGACTAATTAGCTAGCTAACAAGGTGTCTTCTCTAAAACTCATTAATCGCCATCTGTCTTTCTTTCCTTCCTTCATAGCGTGGGGCTTGGGCCACTTGGCGTTCTTCACTATCCCCCAAGATTAGCTAGACAAGCCTTTGTTTTCTATCTTTTAGATATTTTTCTTATTTTGAGACGGGAGATAATGGGGGATGAGGGAATCAAATCTAATACCACAGGTGTAGGGATAAATGTTCTTAACCACTTGAGTTACAAGCCCATTACTTAGATATGTTTCTTATTCTTTGGTTACTAGGGGGACATAAAATCATTCGGTCAAATTAAATTGATCTGAAGGATTTTTAAAACACAACGTTCATGAGGTTTACAAAACTATAAAGTTGCATACTTTTTGTTTTGTTTGTGTCAATCATGATTCTCAATATTAATATGTGTGTGTTTGCAAGTAGTCCATGTCGTGAGTTTCCATAAAAAATTCTATTGATTTTTATTTTTATTCCACATGGCACTATAATAGATATATTGGCTCCACATCAGCAAACTAACAATTTTTTTTGAAGGAAACTCACGTACCAAGTTTCAATACTTACTACCTAAAATTTATATCTTTGACGTTTTCATACACAAATTCTCATTGAAGTATCATTTTCGTAACTTCGCCAATCTGTCTATTAAGTAATGATGGATCGATCATTTTTGCATGATGTGGCTAAATGAGAAACAAAAATTGGCTGAGAAGGTGAATACTAGGGTGCTAAATTAGATGGAACACCTATAAACAGTGATGTGGCAATTCACAATTATGAATTTAATTGAAACTTTTTTTTTTCTGTTTCCTCAGACCACCCAAGAAGGATTTGAAGAAAGAGATTGAGATGCACAAATTAGGGAGGGTACGTATCCTATGTTATGAATTTGGTATGGACAGCTATGACATGGTAGTTCTTTTCTATTGGGGCAAAAGGCTTGATTTTGGAGGCCTCTTCCCTCTTCTCTAGTGCCATAAGTGCTATGGGTTTGCATGTTGTTCTAGTTCTAACGGAAGATTCACTATTATACCCAATATAGGAGCTCAAATTATAAAAAAAACCATATATGAAATAAACTTTAGAAACTCACCCAAAGCCCATTTATAACATAACAAAAAGACTTTTAACTTCTTTTAAATTACAAAACTGTCATTGATTTCTTAAAACAAACCCAACCCCAAAACTCATAAAAAAACCCAAAACACTCAATTGGGCATCAAAGTAATTTAATAATCAAAATTAAATTCAATAGAGCCAGCTGTCATTTTCTGGGTTTGTTTATAGAAATTAAATGGTGTAGGATTTATCTATATTATTAGTGCTAAAAATGGGTATATGACTAAATATCTCTTCTATATTTGCACAAAGATTTTCTGGTTCTCATTTTCTTTTATGGCTTCTACATGGATTGATTTCCTTTTAAACCCTAGAACTGTAGCCCATACTCTTCTTACTGTATGTTTGAGTGCATGCAAAAGAAAGCTGTAGACAACACTAACTCATATGCTGAAAAGAAATGAAGAAAAAACCTTGACTATTCATATGATGCTAAAGGAAATGGTGAATTTATTGATGAACTATGGTAATTCAAATGTGTGTTTCATACCAGTTAAAGAAGCTGAAGAAGATAATACACTCGGGTTTAAGCAAATCACCCACCAAGCAACAATTTCTCAGCTCAGAGATTTTACACTCTTTGTCCTCTCTAGCCAATCAGCAGCTATATTCTTGGGACGACTGTACTGTAACAAAGGTGGAAAAAGCATAATGGTGGCAACTCTAGTGCAATTCATAGGGTTCCCAATCTTTTAATTCCTTACCACTAGCAGCAGACAGCTTGTTGTATTCTATTGGTCTCTTGTGCCTTCCATTTTCTACCTTCTCACTCGTTTGTGCATCCCAGTTGGCGCCTTCAATGCTTTCTTCTCCATATGTCTTAATTCACAAAAGTTCCTTGTATAGACTCCTTAGTCCTTCTCACCATCTCCTTCAACCTGCTTGTGTTTCACCCCAACTCTGTAAACCTCATTGGAATCTCCCAGGAGAAGTATACAGTCAGAGTCACTTGCACGGTTGCCGCATCTGCTGGGTACAGTTCGATGTTTTCCCTCACACAGTTCTCCTTCTCAAAGGTTCTAAAATCGCAAACATTTGTATCTGTCTTAGAAATGATAATCTATCAGTCGCTAACAGCAAACTGTGCTACTCTAGTGGGACTTTTCATCAGTGAAGAATGGCAAGGTTTAAAGAGAGATGGAGGAGTTGAGCAGGGGAGGTCATCCTATTTACTCACTTTGATTTTTACAGCTATGACATTAAAAACCACCTAAACCATTACAGCTTGAAAAGAGAAAAAATAGAGAAAGCTACCTAAAGTGCCATTAAGCTCCTCCTTGCTTGACTTGATTCGCCATAACCACTCAGCCATATTCCTGAAGGTGCAAGTACGCATTGGCCCCAACAGTATCAAAAACTCCAGTCCAATGAGATTTATATGGATCCCCATTGTTCCAGTTCTTTTGATGCTTCGTAGGAATGAGAGAGAAAATGGGGGCAATGAGAAAAAGAGCAAAGTTTAATTTAGCTGTGCATAGCTTTTGATCAGACATTCCCCAAAAAGTATTCAAATTGATTAAGCAATGAAATTTACATCAGGTTCATTGGAGGGATCAGAGCACACTTCCCCTCACTCAGTAAGAAGTACAACATATTGGCAACTATGGGTGAAAGAAACTAGAGTTGAAACTTGAGAAATGAACATCACATTGCAAAAACTTGGAGGTTAACTAAAGAGTACCCATAGCAGCAGCAGAAGTGAACCAATTACATGAGGCAACCAACATAGAGAGCTCGAGGATACTTCATTTGTAGCTGGGGCCATTGGACTAAAACTTATAAAGAAGCAAACCACTTAAGGAGAGCCTGCGCACTCTTGCTATGCTCTCAACATAAAACACAGGTGTCCATCTAATCCCCATAACCTGCATAATTCTAATAAAAGTTTCCAAATTCATCACATAACAGTATTAAATGACAATAACCCAAGAGAGAAAACAGAGAAAAAATAAAAAAAATAAAAGCAAAAGGGTCTAAAAGAGTTGCATCCAAACCTGAAATAAGAAGGCAATTACACAGAGTGGAATACAAGTCCCAGGCCCGTTGCATAGAATCTGTGATTCAACAAAAAAAAAAAAAAATTGAACGTGAATGATTTGATTTCAAAATTTCCGAAGTCACATATCAATAGAAATGAATCGGGAAGAAGGAAACAAAAAAAGAAAATTACCACTTGGGGTCTGATTCTGAGCATAAGCCAAAGCGCATGAGCCAAAGCAACCGAGGTAGTCCAAACAGAGGTGATATAAGACTGACCCACTTCCCTACTTCAATAGACCTGCATGAACTGTGAGCTTGAAGTCACTTCCACGCTGTCCGGCCTAGTCACTTCGAGCAGGCTGCTAAAATTTGAATACGGGTTTTCAATATGTTCAGATGTATTTATTCTTCTCCATAAGGAGGTATATATATATGAGTTTACAGAGTGCTTTACAAGGAATGAGATTCTAACAGGAATTAGGAAAGTATATCCTAATTATACACAGATTTGTAAAGGAAATAAATCCCTTAATTAATCAAGGAAATAAATCTCCTTGATTAATTAGGAGACTCACGTCAACACTCCTCCTCAAGTTGGTGCATATACGTCACCAATGCCCAACTTGGTAAGTGAGTCATAAAACACTCTGCTACAAACAGCTTTGGTTAAAATATCAGCTAATTGATCTTCTGATTTTACGAACGGTAGGCGGATGATCTTCTTCTCAATTTTTTCTTTGATAAAATGTTTATCCACCTCAACATGTTTGGTTCTATCATGTTGAACTGGATTATGGGCAATATCAATAGCTGACTTGTTGTCACAATGCAACTCCATTGGCTTTTCTGGCTTGAAACCCAATTCTGTCAAGAGTCTTTTGATCCACAGCAATTCACAAACTCCATGAGCCATTCCTCGATACTCTGCTTCTGCACTAGACCGAGAAACCACATTTTGTTTTTTACTCCGCCAAGTGACTAGATTACCTCCCACGAAGGTGAAGTAGCCTGAAGTAGAGCGTCTGTCAGTAATGGATCCAGCCCAATCAGCATCTGTATATCCCACAACTTCAAGATCTCTATTCTTTGAGAACATTAATCCTTTTCCCGGGGCTAACTTTAAATACCTTAAGATTCGATCGACTGCATTCCTATGAGACACACTGGGTGAATGCATAAACTGGCTAACCACACTCACAGCATATGCAATATCTGGTCTCGTGTGGGCTAAGTATATTAACCTTCCAACAAGGCGTTGGTACTGTTCCTTATTGGTTGGTTCTTGATCCATACCTTCGCACAATTTGTGATTCATCTCGATTGGTGTGTCAGCAGGCTTACATCCAAGCAATCCTGTTTCAGCAAGTAGATCCAATACATACTTTCTCTGTGACAGAAATATACCATTTGTGGACCTTGCTACTTCAATTCCAAGAAAGTACTTCAGATCACCTAAATCCTTCATCTCAAATTCCTGAGACAAATACTTATGCAGTTTCAATTGCTCTCCTGTGTCGTTTCCAGTCACAACTATGTCATCCACATAGACAATCAGTGCGGTAATCTTCTTTCCATCACGCTTCAAGAACAAAGTGTGATCCTGAATGACTCTGTGTATATCCAAAAAACTTCATGGATTTAGTGAATCTACCAAACCATGCTCTGGGAGACTGCTTTAATCCATACAATGATTTTTTGAGCTTGCAAACTTGATTCTTCCTTGTCACAAGTGAAGTTACATCCTAGGTGGTAAATCCATATATACTTCTTCTTCCAGATCTCCATGTAAAAATGCATTCTTTACATCAAACTGATGTAATGGCCAATTCGAGATTTGCTGCTAGAGACAGGAGGACCCTGATAGTTTTGATCTTGGCTACTGGGGCAAAGGTTTCTTGGTAGTCTATCCCATATCTCTGTGTGTATCCCTTTGCCACCAATCTGGCTTTATATCTTTCAATAGATCCATCTGCCTTGAGTTTCACAGTATAGATCCACCTGCATCCCACTGTCTTCTTTCCATGAGGTAATGGCACGAGTTCCCATGTGCCATTCTTCTGGAGAGCTCGCATTTCTTCATTCATGGCTTCTTTCCATTTTTGGTCTTGTAGTGCTTCAGTTACACTATTGGGAACAGGTATGTCGGCTAGCTGCTTCACAAAGTGTACCCGTGACTCAGATAATCTGGTGAGGGATACATAATTGTTGATGGGATATTTCCCCTTTGCATGAAGATCTGCTTCGTAGTGAACTGGGGGTTTACCACGGTTCTTCCTTTTTGGAATTTGATATGTAGGCTCTGCGCCTTCTGAAATGCAATCAGTTATTTCATTAATGTTATCAGTTTCAGGTAGAGAAGTTACCTGAATGACGTCCTCAGCAGATGATTGGTGTGGTACTGGAGCTGTAGAATTCTCCGGAGCAGGCACAAACTCTTCAATTCTCTCCTCCTGAGTGTGATGGCTGGGATCGGACTGAAGCGGAACAATTTCAGACAAAACTGGGGGGAGCGACCGGTCGTGAGGGTCAGGCGACCGGTCGCTTTCGGGCAGAGTCTCGTTACGTTGCGAGGTTCGTGGCGACTGGTCGTGCCTTCGCTTTCGGGCGGAGTCTCGTTACGTTGCGACGTGCGTGGCGACCGGTCGTGAGAGGCATGCGACCGGTCGCTTTCGGGCAGAATCGTTGGCGTGCGTGGGGACCGGTCGTTCGAGACGGGCGACCGGTCGTTTTCGTCGGGCGACCAGTCGCTAGAGGTCGGCGACCGGTCGTTCTGAGTCTGAAACGAATCTGGAAAAAAGTGCTGAAGTAAAAAATTCAGAATTTTGAGAAGAATCCTCCTGTGCATTCGAAAAATAGCTTTCTTGTTCCCGGAACACAACATCCATAGAAGTAAACACTTTCCGACTTGGAGGATGATAACACCGGTAACCTTTTTGATGAGGTGCATACCCAATGAACACACACTTGTCTGCACGGGGATCTAATTTGCTGCGTTGGTGATCATGTAAGTGGACAAAGACCACACAACCAAATATGCGGGGTTCCAGGTTTTGGGTGGGAGGTATTTGGCTATGGTGTTGAAGTGTTTGAAGGGGGGTTTTGAACTGGAGGATACTAGGAGGGAATCCGATTTATAAGGTATGCTGCAGAGAGGACGGCCTCTCCCCAAAAGGACCGAGGCATATTTGCACCAAAGAGTGAGGCACGAACGACTTCCAATAAGTGTCTATTCTTTCGTTCCGCCACACCATTCTGTTGAGGAGTGTAAGGACATGAGCGTTGATGTATGATGCCATGATCTTGAAAGAACTGAGTTAGATCATGGTTGAGAAATTCTCCGCCATTATCGGAACGAAGAATCTGAATTCGAGTATGAAATTGAGTCTCTACCATGTGATAGAACTGTTGAAATTTGGAACTGACTTCCCCTTTGGTTTGGAGAAGGGAAACCCAGGTCATACGTGTACAATCATCGATAAACGTGACAAACCATTGAGCGCCCCCTGGAGTGGGAATTCTAGCCGGGCCCCAAACATCAGAATGAACAAGAGAAAAAGGAACCAGACTTTTAGTGGAGCGTAAGGGAAAAGGAACACGATGGCTCTTGGCCAGTTCACAGATGTCACACTGAAAACTGGAAATATCTAACTTTGAAAATAAGGTAGGAAATAGCTTCTGTAAGTATCCAAACTGAAGCATGTCCAAGACGGCGATGCCATAACCATACTTCGGAAGTGTGCTTCTCAACACTCGCACCCCCAATTTTGTAAGCTTGACTGAGGCTGGCTTCACTGTCAGACGCCAAGTCCAGATAGTAGAGTTTGCCCCTCCTAGTACCACAACCAATCGTCTTGCTGCTGAGAATGTCCTGAAAAACACAATGAGTAGGCCAAAAAGTTACAGTACAATTCAAAGCCGTAGTAATTTGGGCAACAGACAAGAGATTATGATGTAAGGATGGAACAATCAACACAGAATCCAAAGTGAGGGAGTCAGAGAGAGAGAGGGAACCCTCCCCAATTACTGGGGAGGGGGTACCATTGGCATTAGACACCACCGATTGAGAAGACGGTGTATGAGAGTAAATTTGTCCGGGATCAAAGGTCATGTGATCAGTGGCGCCGGTGTCAATGACCCATGTGTGTTTCTTTGAAGAACTATGCAAAACATAACCTGGGGAACCAGCGGTGGCAATTGCGGAGGAAGAGACGATATTCATTGCAGCGGAATGATTGAAGAATACGAGGAAAAATATTTAGGGTTTCGGGTTTGTGTTTAGGGTTTCGGGGTTGTGTTTAGGGTTTCGGGATTCAGGATTCAGGATTCAGAGTTTCAGGAGTCAGGGTTTCGGGATTCAGGATTCAGGGTTTCGGGATTCAGGATATGAGGATACGGGTTCGTGTTTCAAGGAATTCGATACGAGGGATTCGGGTTTCGAGAAATTCGATACGAGGATTTAGAGACAACCTAGGATCGATTGCTCTGATACCATGCTAAAATATGAATACGGGTTTTCAATATGTTCAGATGTTTTATTCTTCTCCATAAGGAGGTATATATATATGAGTTTACAGAGTGCTTTACAAGGAATTAGATTCTAACAGGAATTAGGAAAGTATATCCTAATTATACACAGATTTGTCAAGGAAATAAATCCCTTAATTAATCAAGGAAATAAATCTCCTTGATTAATTAGGAGACTCACGTCAACACAGGCGAGCTTTCTGGAGGCTCAAGCTGTCAGTAACAGCAGCAATGTAGAACCTGGGGGAAAATCTGTCTTTTTGCAGCACGGATAGTAGGTTGATCATCTCTGCAGTGTGACCCCCTGAGCCTAAAACGATGAGGGTACTCAGGGGTTGTTGTAGAGCTGAGTCTTTCGAGCTTTTGGGGTTTGAGGGGTTTGCCGGTTCTGTCCAAAACGTAGAGCAGACGAATCACGATCAATGTTGTGGTGACAATGATCAGAGTAATAGGCCATAATTGGGAAATCGATAAGCCTTTTACTTCCGTCAAAGGTGAGGACTTTGGGGAAGAAAGGAAACCACTGAACAGAAACATGAAGGAGCAAAAACGAATTTTCAGTTTATTCCCAGGAATAAATGGCAGGGAAAGAAAACAGACCATAGTTTTTATGATTATTTATATTTGTCATAAACATGATTTTAGTTAATTCTCGTACTTAGTATAACAAAAATGGCAGTGCACTACAATCAAGATTTGAAGCCTGCATAACAACAGCAGAAATAGAAATACATGGTACTGGGAACTCGGAAGAAATCAATGCCTGGAAACATGTTCGATATCCTTATGCTGTTCCTTTTCAATCCACTACCCACAAAAAAAGCCAGCTGACTGCTTAACAAAATTCCTATGTGCACTTGGGAAACCAAATTCCTTGTTTCTATGCTCCAGTAATGCAGCAATTGTACTCAAAATGCAATTGCTAGACAGTGGCTGAGTAATGGCAACTTCAACCCAATTGCATCAGTCAATTGCAATTCTTGAGAATGCAGAGAACGATAAAAATGGAATACAATCAAAGGTAACAGAGCATAAATTAGCCCATGTCCAATCTAAGGGTCCATATTCTGTAGAATTTTACGAGTCTTATGGCATCTTTTTTTTTTTTTTTTTTTCCGGAAATGGGGGAAGCTATATATTGGGGAACTTAGAAAGTGAATGATTTACTTATCAATAATGGGTATGGGAAGAAAGAGAATGATTTCCATTCATGAATTCCCCCTCGTTTACTTGTAATCTGGAATGAAAAAATGTGTGGGCCCCATCTCAAAATCCGTAATCACATCCCCTCAAAACCAGAAATCAGATCAACTAGGGGAGAGTAGTTAATTCGATTCTCATTCCTTTTTTCCTAGCCTTTCAAAAATACCATTTCCACTTTTCGATAATTCCAAACCACCCCAAACCCTAGAAGCCTCTTTTTATTTAAAAAAATAAATTCAATGACTGTTTATTAATCACCGTATGAAAAGGAAATTTTTTTCCCTTTTCACTTTGGTTGCTAGCCTCTACTTGGCTTGTTATGCTTCTTTTCATTGTGTCATATATTTTTTTTCTATTATATTCCTTATATTATTATTACTAGTTTTTTCATCACTAGTCATATAATATCATATATTATATATTAGTTGAAAAATAAAGTTTTGTCAATTTGCTTTTTTACAAGTTACTTAGGTGTATATTTATATGTGTTGGGCATTTTAGTAATCAAATTAGTTTATGTTCTAATTCATGAGAATTAGTAAACAATAACAATGGGAATCAACTTCATTCCTTTGTTGATTCTATATGGTCAGTAAACAGCTTAATGGGAATGATTCTTCTCATACCGATTCATTACTTCCCTGATTCCTAAGTTCCCGGATTCCTTACTTCCTCTATTCCAGGTAAGTAAATGGTGCCTGAAATCGAATCAATTACTCCTCAAATTAATCTCATTCCAGATTTTGAGAGTATTCAATTACAAATTTTAACGTGGAACCCACATAATTTAGTATGACCCCAAATCCAAACCTTGGGCTTGTTCGGTATGCCGATTGGACTTTTTGGGATTGAAACTACCATGTCTAGTCCAAGGGATAGGAATGGAAATTGTTCATTCCTGTGTTTGGGAACGCTAAAAAATGAGGACTAGGTCACTTTTTCTCGATCCCATATTTCATTTGTGCAGTATAAGGAATGAAAAGTTCTTAAATTTTCCAATAATACCCTTTTTTAAAGTTATTAATAAAAAGTGGTATTTGAAAATTTGAATAGGGGTAAGTTAGTCCCAAAAAATTGCACTAAATGCTTTTTCAAGTGGGCGAAGAAGACTCCTAAGGAGAGACAAGTGTCACGGGACTAGCTTTGAGCACCTAGTATCATGCGGCCTTAGACTTGGTCGATGCCTCGAACAAGCTAAGTAAGCTTGAAACCTACAAAATGTGATCAAACACCCAAAGGGAACAAGAACACTGAAAGAGAGATTTGGGAGAACGTATACTTGTATTGCTCTCGAAATGAGGCATCCCCTTAATATACACCTAGTCTTGAATCAATGGCTAGGATTAGAATGATCAAACGGTGAAGCATATTACAATGGAAGGTCCTAGAACATATAACGTATATAGACAATACCGAAAGTCAACTCTTGGGAATATTCCCAAATATTCCAACATATGCAAATATACAACGGGTTGGGCCATCTAGAGCGGGCTTGGAGAAAATGGGCTCCTCCTACATGCAGGCTAGAGCCTCAAGTAGGCAGTTTGTCATATTCTCCTCCACCCATTCTCTCGACGTCCTCGTTGCAACTGCCAGCATCCTCCCTCTCAAATCCTTCCACCACGTGCTTGGGAAAACACACGGATTCCTATTTCTCTTCAGTGGCTTGAGAATCGGTACCTCGGGGCACGAGGCATGAACACCTCCCTAGCAGCTAAGATGAACTCCTCCCTAGCAGCTAAGATGAACTCCACCTCTTTGACAATGTAAGACTCTAAAACGAGTGAGGTGCATGATGTTTCCCATGCAAAACAACTAAAGTATTACTAGCTAGCATGGGAAACGCTTGTACCTTGTCCATAAACGTCATCCCAAGTACGATCTCGAAGCCATCCACCAAAACGACAGTGAAGTCCATGACCCAAGTTGTAGCTTCACACCATGAGCTACTTCTTGAAAATCACAAGGGCAGAGTTCAGTGTTTTGAATCGGCCTTCTTCCTTAGAAACATTGAGCTCCAACCGCTTGGCTTCCTCTAGTGAAATGAAGTTGTGGCTAGCACCTGTATCAATTAGCGCACGGGATGTCTTGCCACCCACAATTTCTTCCACGAACATGAATCCCTTCAATGGAACCCTTGGCATCTTGGATGTCGCTTGTACCGAGCTAAGGCATTGGATAGTCCCCATGTGTCTTTCCTTAGGTTCTTCCTCCTGATCCTTGGAGTCAAGTCGAGCATATAACACCCCGAACCAATTTTAACGATTCATTTAAATTATTTAATTTTGAAATTACAATTTTGCCCTTGGGTTAGGGGTATTTTGGTCAATTTTTAATCCAGTATGATTTTTGGGAATTGAATGGCACTATTGTGTAGAGCGCATTGATATGAGTTCGTAAACACGTAGTGGGCTCAAATCGAAGCTGTAATGAAGAAGTTACGATCAACGAAAGTGCAATGGCACAACCGTAAATATTTCAAAGCTGTTTCTTTTAAAACTCAGATTTCTCTCTCTCTCTCTCTCTCTCCCAACACCCACAGCCAGCCACGTTTTGGCCGGCAATCACCACCTCCAGCCACCAAATTCGACTGGGCTGGTACCAAAACGACCGGCTCAACCTCCTCTATCCACCCACCCCATCTCCGATGAAACCCGCCACCACAGCCGCCGAAAACTGCTCAAAACCGGCCGGTTTCTGTTCAAACTTTCCGGCGTCATTTCTGACGATTTCGGCCACCATTTTTGTCGATCCAGGTATGCTTTCACATCTTTTCAACATGATTTAGCTGATCGGTGGGTTGGTTAGGATCGATTTTGAAGTTTTGAAACTCGTTTTACAACTCAAAGTTTTGGCTGGTTTTCGACTCGAAATTCCGACAAGTTCCAGCCACTTTTTGGTCGTGGCCCAAGAACAAAAGTTGCTCCACTCGTTGTCCCGATCATGTAGGTATAGATATTGTTGGGTGTTTTGAGAATTTTCCGGTCGTCGGAATTTTCTCAGGACACCCACGCCCTGCTGGTGCTTGTGGCGGCGCATGGGTCATGTTTGGGTGGCCCATTTGGTTCTAAAATGTTCCCCATGTCGTTATGAGTACGACGGTATGCTCGGATTTGAATTTGGTTATCGTTTGACAGTCGATCGAATTTACGTATATTAAACGTTATTCGGGTTTGATATGTTCGAACCGTTGGATCGACTCCATTTCCAAATGTGTTGATCTAGGTATCTCTAGGATCGTTTAGGAATTTATGGATCTAGAATCAGTGTCTCGGATGCTCCGATTCAATGACTCAAAGTTTGCGTAAAACAGTGACCATCTGATCCTACCGCTTGATCTAGACCAAACTTGTAGGACATGTTTAGTAAACTTTGTTGAACCAGTAGGAACTTTCGAATAGGAAATCAGAGGTCATGGGCCCCACAGGCCCGGTTGACCAAATTTGGAAAGTTTGACCCCTCGGTTGACCATGAGCCTTCCGAGGTAGTTTCACCCTTTGAAAAGTAGAATAACCTTGTAAATGAGTCCTGATTGTTACTTGAGTTATTTTGATTATGTTGGGTTTATGAGATTGTTTTATAGTATTTTATGGAATTAGTGGATATTAGTTTGATATTTGTAGTTTGTGAAATGTTCGAAATTGTACAATATAGTATTTTATGGAAATTATGTGTAAACAAGTTTTGATCATTATTTGAATTATTTTGGGGTCTTTATGGAATTTATGTTGTTGTGAGTCTATTTTTGTTATATACTATGAATAAATAATTGAGTACATTGAAATATTGAGAATTTGGGAAAGATTGAATTAAGGGAGGGAGATTTCTCTAGCGTGAGAACTGGGTAAAACAATAGCTAAAAAGGGTACAGAGATTTCTCTAGGGTGAGAACTCGGTGGCCGGAGCCGTGTGGAGAAAATATGGAGAGTGGAGAGAGAGGGAGAGAGCTTCATGTATTTTCTCGGGTTTTAGAAGTAGGTTTAGATGTAGGTTTTTTGAAGTACCTTGAATGATGAATGAAGTCATCTATTTATAGGAGCCTTGGGGCTAGGGTTTCATAGAGAATAAACTCTTACTAGGAGGAGTTTATTCTTTATCCAAATTGTAGAGATTGAGCCCATAAGGGATTTGTCTGCCGCTCAAATCTCACGGCCTGGAGTTCCGGGCCGAGGGGATATGCGTGGACACGCGTCTTCCTGCTTTTGAGTGCGGTGCGTTTGTGCGCGGGCGTGCCAGCACGGTCTACCGTGCGTCGAGGTGTGGTTTGGATGGAAGTGGTGAAATGGTGCGCATGTTTGGACTTGACTTTTAATCAAACGATTGTGGCCGAGAGAGGAACTAATCTCGGCCGGCAGGTTCACGGCCTGAGCTACAAGGCCGTTTAATGGTGGTGTTGTTGGTGGTTTTAGGGCGGTGCTCCGGCGCGCTGCTCAGTGAGCGGCGGTCGTATGATATATGGGGTGAATGAGGGAATAACAGAGATGGTGCTCCGGCGCCTTGAAAAACAAGGGTCGTATGATATATTGATGAATGGATTTTTCCTTACAAACTAACACTACTCCTAGAAAAGCAAGTAAAATATTGAAAGTGCATTACAGGAAAATATAAGTTGCTCCGTGGGAGGCTTTGGTTTGGTGTTTGAACCCTTTGAATGTAGCTTGAGCCTTGTATTTATAGGAAGAGTTCCTGGAGGAGTAATCGAGGCTTGAAATCTGCATGGTGGAGCCTGATCAGAGCAAGTGGGTAGTCCAATCGACATTTGGGATCGTGAAGCATGGTGGTGTGACCCCATGAATCCCGGTGAATCTCGGCCGCCGCCCTAATCGTGGTTTCTGTGCAACTGGCTGTGGGGACGCATTTATTGCTCTGAAAGTTAGTCACCCAATCTCTCAAGCTGCAAGAATTCTTGTGAGAATGTCTGCGTCTAATCACTCTGCTTTCTGTCGCCAAATCCTGACATCAGTCACTTCCCACCTTCCCTCGTGCATTAAATGCCTATTCTTGGCCAGTGGGTTTGCTGCAATAAACAGAGGCACTACTTCATTAAATGAAGCGTGGGACCCTGCTGCCACTTGATGATCTGACTTTAATATCTTTGGCCGTAATTTTGTTCGGCCTCGGCCTCAGCCTATAATCGAGGCCGAGATGATCGTCCCTTGGCAATTTTTCTTCTGTCTTCAGGAAGGCCAAGTATCTCGGCGAAACGCCGCGTTTTAGTACCACGAGTAAGTACTAGGGCCGAGAAAATGAGCTCCCTCGGCCAGTTCCTGGCTGTGATTGATTAGGTACAAACAGGATTTTGATTGAGATCCAAATCTCCTAATTTGATGATGACTTTATCTCCTTATTAGGATGATATCCAAATTAATGATATTATCTTATTAAATAAAGATAATATCTTATAATTAAGATATTATCCTTATTAATTAATTGACCAAATAAATTGATTTAATTAATTAATTTAAGGGATAATCTTCTTTTCCACGTGGCGTGCTGTGATTGGAGACGAAAATATTTGCTCCCACAAATGCCCCCCAGCTTCTTCATGGTGCTTGTGTGGCATGTAGGAGATGAAATTATTTTTCAGGGTCTCCAACTGTGTCTGGACTTTCTTCTATGAGTTGGACTCCTTTTGCAGATCGGATTCCCAATTGAAATAGGCTTCTAATTGTTCTTGGAGTTGGATTCCCAGTAGGAATGGGCGTAGGAATGGGCTTGCGATTCCTTCTTGACCTAAGATGCCCAACCTGTATAAATGCAGGCTTCTCTTCACTCTTCTTCACATTGCAAACTTAACTTCTCTACTTTCTAGCTTGAGAGAGATCTTGGAGAATTTGTACTGCTTGTCGAAGAGAGGAGAATTTGTACTTCTTGGTCTTCTCTTTTTCTCCACGAGGACCAGGCTGTTTGTCATCATGACTAGCGGTCGAAGACGGTTGGAGAGGCGGTGGCCGTTGGTAGCTGCTGAGCGAGTATCGGGAGGAAGTTGGTGGTTTGCCCCCTGCCCAAGATGTTGAGAGATGGAAGAAGAATGTTACAGACTCTGATGATCTGCCAGCTGGACCCCTCCTAAAAAAGGAAGGCTGATGTCAAGTCTATAAGAAATGAAGCTGCGGCTTCACGAGTGAGGGATGTGTCTCCTTTAAAAAAGAAGCCAAGGATCCCTTCTGCCGAGAAGACTTAAGTAGGAACTGTTCTTCCGTCATCAACTAGGGTTAAACATCTCATTGGTGCAGATAGCAAGAAGATTGGCGATATGCGCAACATTAGGGATGTTCCCTTTAAGCCTCTTGCTGATGAGTTTGGAGATTGTGATCAGCTCCGTGAAGTAGTCCGTGCGCGATCTAGTTCACCTGTTGAGAGGCAAAGAGATGCATATATTCCTCTCCGAAGTTCAGCTCATCCACCCAACCATCATGATCCAGCTGTTGAGTCACGAGCAGTCAAATGAAGAGTTGATTTGGCGTCGCCAATTCCTTTGGAGGTGAGGTTGGCAGAGGCTAAGAAAACAAGAGAGTCATCTGCCCGGGTGAAGGGTTCTTCTGCAGCATCAGCGGTTGATCCCAAGATGGATAAGTTCAGCCCTGCAAGGGATGCAAGCGTGTCTGATATGCTCAGGACGAACTTTCTGTCAAGTTCATCCGCTTGTGCTGAGCTGGTTGATCAAATCCGTCAGTCTGGTGATCTTAGTACTTTCTCAAGTCTTTCCTTGGAAAAACAAAGGTAAGCAACATTTCATCTGCTACAAAAAGGAGTAGTTTTTGCTGCTGAAACTATCCGGAACTCGTTTGCTGTTGGCCCCTTTTCTGCTGCTGACTTGGTTAGTCGAAAAGATGCCCACTTCCGTCTTGAGTGCAAGAATATGTTGACATCTCTCTTAGCTATTATAAGCTCTTGGCTAGATTTCGCGCTTATCACAAGTCTACTGAAGGATCCAAGTTCGAAGCTACCATGAATGCATACAAGTTGATCTACTTAGACTGCACAAATGGAAATGATCCATTCTATGCCATTAGACATGGAGATATCGAGATGCTCTGTCCTAACTTGCTCCTTGTGCAAAGTGAGCACGTTAATGTTATGAACATGGAAGGAGCTGAAAAGCAGGCGGCCAAAGAGGCGGTAGCTGAAGAGGATGGAGTAGAGGAGGATGCAACTAATGAGGTAGTGGCAGACATTGCGGATCAGGCAGGTGGAGTTGCTGAGAGCGTGGCTGATCAGGCGGATGCCGAAGAGACTGTGGATCAGGGATCTCCTGCCAGACTCCTTTATTTCTTCTCAGCTTTTGTAGTATGCTTTTTATTTTATTTTTTATAATAGAATAATTGGTCTTGTTTGGCCATCTTCTTTTTGTTGAACTTGGCCGGTTGGTCACATTGGTACGAAAATTTAAGTTATTTTTTTCAACTTCAATTTGCATATTGTCTTGTGAACTGCTTGAGTAACTGGCTAGTGTCTTATTTGTGCCTTTTCCTTAGTGTTGGCTGCACAAATCTCACGGACTGGTGCTCCGGGCTGAGGGGATATGCGTTTAACACATGGGGTCCTTCTTTTGGATGCGGTGCGGTTGTGCGCGGGCGTGCCAGCACGGTCTACCGTGCGTCGAGATGTGATGTGGTTTGGATGAAATGGTTAAGTGGTGCGCCTGTTTTGACTCTTAATCATACGATTGTGGCCGAGAGAGGAACTGATCTCGGCCGTTGCTCGGGGAGTGACGGTCGTATGATATATGGGGTGAATGAGATGGTAACAGAGATGGTGCTCCGGCGCCTTGAAAATCAAGGGTCGTATGATATATTGATGAATGGATTTTCCTTACAATCTATCACTACTCCTAGGAAAGCAAGTAAAAGTACTGAAATTGCATTACAGGAAAATATAATTTGCTCCGTGGGAGGCTTTTGGTTTGGTGTTTGAACCTTTTGAATGTAGTTTGAACTTGGTATTTATAAGAAGAGTTCTTGGATGAGTAATCGAGGCTGAAAATCTGCATGGTGGAGCCTGATCAGAGCAAGTGGGTAGTCCAATCGACATTTGGGATCGTGAAACATGGTGGTGTGACCCCATAAATCCTGGTAAATCTCGGCTGCCGACCTGATCGTGGGTTCTGCGCTTCTGGCCGTGGAGACGCATTTAATGCTCTGATAGCTGGTGACCTAATCTCTCAAGCTGTAAGAATTTTTGTAAGAATGTCTGCGCTTAACCACTCTTATTTCTGTCGCCAAATCCTGACGCTAGTCACTTCCCCTCTTCCCTCGTGCATTAAATGCCTCTTTGCAGCCAGTGGGTTTGCTAGTCAGAGGCGTTACTTCATTAAATGAAGTGTGGGCCCCGGCTGCCACATGGCGATTCCGCTCTAGTATCTTTGGCCGTGTTTTTTTTTGTTCTTCGGCCTCGGCCTGCGATGCCGCGGTCGAGGCCGAGATGGTTATGCCTTCGCCGCTTTTCCTTTGTTTTGAAGAAGGCAAAAACATCTGACGGAACGACGCGTTTTTGTTGATGAGCAGGTGCTAGGGCCGAGAAAGGAAGCCCCTTCGGTCAGTGTACGACCGTGATTTATTAGGCACAAACATTGCCCCCACATCCCCGGATTCTTCGGTCTCGGCATGGGTAGGGGCCGAATGGATTCCAGGGGATGGACCCTTTGTATTCCTTCTGAAGTGATTGACAGCTGGTGCCTTAAATGCGCAGGTCAGTCGGCGCATTTAATGCATAAGCACGTCGTGCAGGCCATCATTGCCTAGACTTACGCGAGGTGTTGCTTCGTCTCGTTAAATGAAGCGACGGCCTTTGGGCTTCCGACACATCATCGCGCTTTTTTGTGCACGCTGTCAGATCGTTATGTCTCTCGAGGGAGCCACGCCCTTTCGTTTCGAATTCTAGCGCCAATATAAAAACCCTACCTTCCTCATTTCTCCTTACGCTCTCAGAATTCTTAGACGCCCAAGCTTCTAAAAAGTTTCTCTCTGAACTTTCCAGCCTTATTAGCCTAGCAACCTCTCGCTCAAAAGGCAAGTGTTCTGCTTTACTTGTTCAGAAATTCTCGAGCCTTTCATCCATTCCTGGGCCTCTTTCTTCCAGCCCATTCTCCTCCATTTTGACCCTGCTCTAATGGCCCCCATCCATTCCTGGGTCGAGCCATATCCGCTGAACCTCGCGTTGTGGCAGTTCGGCCGGGTCCAGATGGCCTCTCTTTTTTTTCAGCTGTCCACCAACTGTCTTTTGTCTTGGAAAGTCAACGTGAGCCAAGGCCGTGACGCGGCCGAGCTCTCTTCCCAGCCTTGGAGGAGAATGACCTTCCTCCCCTTGAGACCGTGGAGAAACTGCAATATGATTGATGAAGATGGGAACGTCTGGTATGATAATCCTACCTCGGCCATGTCCATCCGGCTGGGCACCCCGGTTGTGCACATGGCCAGAGTGACGGTCCTGGCTTTACCCAGCTGTGCTTGTGCCCAGAATGATAGCCTTGGCCATGGCCCGAGTGATGGCCTTGGCTTCAACCCTGGCTGCGCCCATGTCCGGAGTGACGGCCCTTCCTCTGGCCGGAATGACGGCCCTAGCTTCACCCGGCCTTACCCATGTCCAGAGTGGCGTCCCTTCCTCTGGCCGGAATGACGGCCCTAGCTTCACCTGGCTGCACCCATGTCCAGAGTGATGGCCCTGGTGGGACCGTGGTTAGCGAAGATGTGGGCGGCGGAGACATCGCCTCGGGAAGAATCATCTACCTGTTCAGCGAGGGGACTAAGAAGCCGTTGTTCATAGATTTAGGGTGTAATCTATTTTTCACATATGTACGTTTATATGTTTTACTCGGCCATGATCGGCCGTTCCTTTGTAAGCGCGACCCCTTTCTTTTAATCTAAATGAAGTATAACTTCTCCTTCCTTTTGACTGAATGCATGCTCTTCCCTTCATCTTCGTCATGTTGCTTACTTCATTCATTTGTTGATTGTAAACCCCATAACTCTTTCTCGGCCGTCTCCCATAATGACGGGGTATATTTCTTTAAATATTGGCCGTTTATTGGCAAGTTGTGCCATTCTCCATCCCTATCTCTCAACTGAAAAGCACCACAGCCAAGAATTCGTTCGATAATAAACGGCCCTTCCCAATTGGGTGAGAATTTGCCGAAACGAGGGTCCTTAGTCCCGATAGGAAGCACGGCTCGCCATACCAAGTCTCCCTCGGTGAAAGTTTTCTGCTTGACTTTTCTGTTGTAGGCCCTCGCCGCAATCTGCTTTTGTGCCTGCATTAGGTTACAAGCATCGATTCTGGACTGCTCCAAATCTTCTAACTCTTGAGCCATGGATTGCGCATAGTTCTCCCTTTCTTGCCCAGGCCGTTCAGTCACACGGAGAGACCGAACCTTCGACTCCATTGGAATGATGGCGTCGTGACCGTAGGTTAAGGCATAAGGGGATGTGCCAGTAGCCGATCGTTTCGAGACTCGGTAAGCCCAAAGGGCTTCAGGGAGTAAATCGTGCCATGCCCTAGGCTTTTCCTCAATTATTTTCTCAAGGATGCCCTTGATTACCTTGTTACTTGCCTCGGCCTGCCCATTAGACTGGGGATAGTAAGGCGTTGAGTGAACCAATTTGATCTCGATTCTCTCGGCGTACTCCCGGGTCTCGGCTGATGCGAAAACTGGGCCGTTATCGGCCGTGATAGTTTCGGGTATACCGAATCTGTGGATGATGTGATTTTCGAAGAATTTGACCACCTGTGCGCTAGAAATTGACCGATAGGACTCTGCCTCAACCCATTTAGTAAAATAGTCGGTTGCTACCAAAATCCATGCGTGTTGGTTGGATGCGGCTGGGTAGATTTTGCCGATGATATCCACGGCCCACCGTCTGAACGGCCATGGCTTAGTAACTGGGTGGAGGGCTTCGGTAGGTACCCTCTGTATGGGGCCGTAGATTTGACACTTGATACACCCTTCCGCATATTCTATGCAGTCTTTTAAAATGGTCGGCCAATAATAGCCGTGCCTCCGAACCAACCATCTCATCTTGATGCTAGACTGGTGAGCGCCGCAGATCCCCTCGTGGGATTTGGTCATAATAACTTTAATAGCTTCGGCGCTGGGGCACAGGAGCAACAGGCCATCTGATCCCTTTCGGTACAGTTCGTTCTGATAAATCAAATAACACCGAGCTCGGAAACGCGTAGTCCTTTCATGGTTGCCGGAGGGGTCGCGCAGATACTTCACTATGGGGTAGCGCCAGTCGGCTTCGGCCGTGTTGACTTCGTCGGTGATCTCGGCCGATGACACTTGTGTTGTCATTCCCCGTTCGGCCAAAGCCGGCAAAGTACGCCTCTCGATTCTTATCACACGATCGTGGTCACTATCCGGAATATTCACGCCTGACGCTACCTGGGCCATCTCATTGGCCTCATGGTTTTCGGCGCCCGGCACGTGAACAAAGGAGATCCTAGAAAATTCGTTGGCCGTATTGAGGGCCGTTACATAATACATAATTAAATTCTCGCTCGTGCATTGGTATTCCCCGGTTAGTTGGTTAATCACCAGCTGAGAATCGCCGTAGACCAAGACACGGATCGCCTTCATCTCTTTCAGAATTTCGAGACTGATGATGAGCGCCTCATATTCGGCCTGATTATTAGTGCATTTGAAATCAAGCTGGAACGCAAATTGCCACCTTTGTCCTTGAGGGGACTCGATCAGGACTTCGGCCCCAGACCTGGCCTCGGTACTGGAGCCATCGAAGTACATGGTCCAGTAGTTCTTCTCCATGTGGGCCATGCCGATCTCGACCTCTAACCCTTCTTCCTGCCCCTGAGCCGGGTGGTGAGCCAGGAAATCGGCCAATGCCTGACCCTTGACCGACTTCTGAGCCACATATTGGAAGGTGAATTTGGATAATGCCATCGTCCACTTCCCAATTCGGCCGCGAATGATCGGCCGAGTGAGCATATATTTGATGAGGTCGGTCTTGGAGATGATCTGTACGACCGAAGGTAGCATATAATGGTGAAACTTGGTAGCCGCGAAATAAAGTGCCAAGCACAATTTCTCAATCGGCGAATAGTTTAACTCGGCCATATTAAAGGTGCGGCTCAAATAGTGCACTGCTTGTTCTCGTTCAGACTCGTTGTTCTGAGCCAGCAAACAACCGATAGAGCCCTCCGAAGCCGAAAGGTAAAGCCTCAAGGGTTTCCCCCTTTTCGGTGGCATAAGGACCGGTGGTTGAGATAAATATCTCTTGATGTCGTTGAGGGCCGCTTGAGCAGGGGAGTCAACGGCCGAATTTTTCTTGCCAAATTGAATATGAATCGCCTTAAAAAGTTGACCTTTCCGAGGAAGGACTGGAGCTCCTTCTTGGTCCTTGGCGGAGGTGCCACCATGATGGCCGTAGCTTTATTTTTATCAACCTCGATTCCTTGTTGGTGAACCAAGAAACCGAGAAAATTCCCGACAGTGACGCCGAAAGCACATTTCGTGGGGTTCATCTTTAGGCCGTACGCCCGCATTCGGTTGAAAGCCTGCCGGAGGTGGCCTACGTGGTCAGCTCTGGATGGGGACTTTACAACCACGTCGTCGATATAAACTTCAACGATCCAGCCGATATGGTCTTGAAAAATAAGGTTCATAGCTCCCTGGTATGTCGCGCCGGCATTCTTTAGGCCGAACGGCATGACCACCCACTCATAGGATCGCGCCTGGACATCTGAACGCCGTCTTGTGGACATCTTCCTCGGCTATGAAAATTTGGTTGTAGTCAGCATGGCCGTCCATGAAAGACAGGAGCTCATGTTTCGCGGCTCCATCTACCAAGAGGTCTGACATAGGCATGGGGTACTCGTCCTTGGGGGTCGCGAGATTCAGGTTTCTGTAATCGGTGCAAACCCTCAAAGCCCCGGTCCTCTTCAAAACTGGTACGATGTTAGCCAACCACTCAACGTACCGGGCCGTTCGAATGAAGCCGGCTTTAAGGAGCCGTTCAAACTCTTCCTTGACTTTAAGTTGTACTTCAGTCGAGAACCACCTTGGCGACTGTTGGAAAGGCCTAAATCCCTCCTTGATTTTTAATTCGTGCTCAACCAAACTTCTTGGCAATCCAGGCATCTCATGGTAATCCCAAGCAAAACAATCCTTATATTCATGGAGCAGGCCGATAATCTCGGCCGCCAACTCAGGGTTCAAAAGCTGGCTTACAAAAAGAGGCCGTAGTTCGGCCTCGGTCCCTACATTTATTTCTAATAAAGGGTCCTGGACCTCAGGGTAGTCATCCTCCATCTCGGCGGGCGCCGTTTCCAAGTCTTCAAGGGTCAAAGCATCCGCCTCGTCTGAGAGGAATTCGATTAGATTGATTGGTGAGTTTGGCCGTAGGGATTCCTCCGCCCAATGTTCCAGCAGTCTTTCCAGCAGGTCAGTCACGGCCGCTGCTCCTTCTTCTTTAGTGGCTTTGTCTATCATCTAAAGGCTAGTGAGGTCGATCAATACTTCGCGCAACGAATCCTGTCGGACATTCTCGGCGCCTAACTCCAGCACTTTCTGGGCCGTTGTCCTGGTTGGTCGGCCGCTTGCATCGTGGCCGGTGAGGACAACCCATCCAACGTCGTCGTCGTAAATCCGTGCTTGCACGGCGTTGGTTTCGAAGGGTTTTTCGTCGGCCGGGTGTATGGATACTTTCTGGTCGTCCCAAAAGAACAACAGTTGGAAAAGGGAAGACGGTATGCATCCAAATTGATGGATCTAGTCACAGCCGAGCAATATATTGTAGTCCACACTGGACTCGACTACGTAGAAGGCCGCGACTCTTGTCTGGTCGGCCACGGTGATTTTCAACGGCAATACCCCGTGTCTACCGCGCAAATCTCACGGCCTGGAGTTCCGGGCCGAGGGGATATGCGTTGACACGCGGTTTCCTGCTTTTGGGTGCGGTGCGGTTATGCGCGGGCGTGCCACCATGGTCTACCGTGCGTCGAGATTGTTGATGTGAATGGAAGTGGTTAAGTGGTGCGCCTGTTTGAACTTGCCTTCTGATCAAACAATTGTAGCCGAGAGAGGAACTAATCTCGGCTGTCAGGTTCACGGCCTGAGCTACAAGGCCGTTTAGTGGTGGTGTTGATGGTGGGTTTAGGGCGTTGCTCCGGCGCGCTGCTCAATGAGCGGCGGTCGTATGATATATGGGGTGAATGAGCGAATAACAAAGATGGTGCTCCGGCGCCTTGAAAATCAAGGGTCGTATGATATATTGATGAATGGATTTTCCTTACAGTCTAACACTACTCCTAGGAAAGCAAGTAAAGATATTGAAAGTGCATTACAGGAAAATATAAGTTGCTCCGTGGGAGGCTTTTGTTTGGTGTTTGAACCCTTTGAATGTAGTTTGAGCTCTGTATTTATAGGAAGAGTTCCTGGAGGGGTAATCGAGGCTGAAATCCTGCATAGTGGAGTCTGATTAGAGCAAGTGGGTAGTCCAATCGACATTTGGGATCGTGAAGTATGGTGGTGTGACCCCATAAATCCTGGTGAATCTCGGCCGCCGCCCTAATCATGGCTTCAGCGCAACTAGCCGTGGGGACGCATTTATTGCTATGATAGTTAGCCACCCAATCTCTCAAGCTGCAAGGATTCTTGTGAGAATGTCCACGTCTAATCACTCTGTCTTCTGTCGCCAAATCATGACTTCAGTCACTTCCCACCTTCCCTCGTGCATTTAATGCTTATTTGTGGCCAGTGGGTTTGCTGCAATAAACAGGGGCATTACTTCATTAAATGAAGCATGGGACCCTGCTATCACGTGATGATTTGACTCTTAATATCTTCGGTCGTGATTTTGTTCGGCCTCGGCCTCGGCCTACTATCTAGGCCGAGATGGTCATGCCTTGGCAACTTCTCTTTTGCTTTTAGGAAGGCCAAGCATCTTGGCCAAACGCTGCGTTTCAGTTTTACGAGCAAGTGCTAGGGCCGAGAAAGAGGGGCTCCTTCGGTCAGTTCATGGCCGTGATTTATTAGTCACAAACATTGCCCCCACATCCCTGGATTCTTCGGCCTCGGCATGGGTAGGGGCCGAATGGATTCTAAGGGATGGACCCCTTGCATTCCTTCTGAAGTGATTGACAACTGGGGCATTAAATGCGCAGGCCAGTCGGCGTATTTAATGCTTCAGGCACGTCGCGTAGGCCATCATTGCCCAGGGCGTCGCTTCGTTTTGTCAGAGGAAACGACGGCATCTGGGCTTTTGACACGTCATTGCGCCTGTTGAGCGTGCTGACAGAATGTTACGTCTCTCGAGAGAGACATGCCCTTTCGTTTCGAATTTTAGCGCTTGTTGAGCGTGCTGCGGTCGCCATTTTCTTTTGGCGTTTGGATCCCTCGGCCTAGGCTGTCTGTATCCTGGCCTACTGAACTTGTCTCTGCATCCTTCTCAGCTGGGTTTTTGGCCCTGCCCCCAGGTCGTGCATGATACCAACAGTCATCCCGTATGACCGGTGGTTTGAAAGTCTTTACTGGCCTAGGAGCGAATTCATCTTTGTGGCCCGCCGAGGTACTGGGGTTTTGTGCCCCTAGTCAGTCGAAAACAGCTCTGCTTGCTGGCCGACGGTCGTACTGGCCGCCGAATTTCTTCATAGTCGGTTGAGATGGCTCGGCGGCCTTCCTTTTGTTCTCTGGCAGTCTGGGCTTACCGATCTCATACTTGCACCGACTGCAAAGTACCGGCTCTGATTCGGCCAACGGCTCCTTTCCTTTTGCCGGCTGATGAACTTCCCTATATTCGGCCCGGAGCTGGGCGTTGACCATGTTGACGACAGGTGGAGGGAATGGCTTGGAGTCGACTTGCATGGCCGCCTTTTCCGGGAATTGGAGCTTCTTTTCGTCTATCAACTTCTGGATGACATCCCGCAGGACAACACAGTTGTTGGTGTTATGAGACCAAGAACTGTGGTATTTGCAGAATGTCTTTCCTTTGACCTCATCGAGCTTCGGAATTTTATGGCCGAAAGACAATTTGACCTTTTTCTCGGCCAACAGCAGATCAAAGATAGCCTCGGCCCTTGTCAAATCAAAAGTATAGGCCTTCGTTTCCCGAGCCGCGAACTTGGCGTCGGGAATCTTCGTGCGGCTATTGTCAGTCTTGACAAGTCCTTTGCACACAAATGGTTTGTCTATGCTGACTTCAGCCGAGCTCATCTCGACTTCGTCGCTCTCGGCCTCTGCAGGGCCGTCTGCTTCGACATGGCTAACAACGGGATTCCTATAGTAAGTCCCTTTTGAAGCCGTCTTCTTCTGCATTTCTTCCTTCAACAAGGATGCATATCTGTCCACCTTGTTGATCAAGTCATGCATGTCCCGGAATTCAATCCCCTGGAATTTTTTCCGATATTCGAATTCCAACCCTTCTTCGGCTATCTTGAAAAATTCCCTCTCCGGTAGGTTTGTGCGGCACCAGTTCTTGCATGTTTTGAACCGCTGCAGGTAGTCGCGAGGTGATTCGTCTGACGCCTGTCTCATCCTTGCCAGCTCGGCGACCGTTATCTCTCGGTTGGTCTGATAGAAATGTTCGTGGAATATCCTTTCCATGTCAGACCAATCCCTCACCGAATTCGGTGGAAGGTTTATGAACCATGAGAACGCCGCGCCGGTCAGAGAGTGAACGAATAAACGGAGCTTCTGGGCGTCCGAATCAGCCTCTCCGTACTGGGCTGTGAAGCGGCCTATGTGTTCAATGGAGGAGGTCTGCCCATCCCCGGAGAATAGCATGAATTCTGGCAATCGATAGTTTCGGGGAAGAGGGGTTCGGTCAATTTCTGGCGGGTATGGCTTTGTATACCTTGGCACTTCCGGCCGCCTCTAAGCTAGGCCGTCCTCGATCATTCGTCGGATGTCTTCGAACCGAAGCCCTTGAGGGGGCACTTCTTGTTGGGCTGCAAACGGCCGCTTGATCTGTTGCGCATCGTTCTGTGGCCACTTGAACAGGGGGCTCGGTCATTGCGACCGAGCTGGGCCGCACTGTATGTTGCCGTCGGAATGGCCGAACCGTACTGAAGGTGGGAGCCTAATGGAAACAACGACGCCTGCAACGGTGGTGAAATGGCCGGATTGCTCTGACCGTACTGCGGTGATGAAGCGACGGTCGCGTTGTTTGGGCCAGGATGGGTCTAGACGGCCAAAGTATGAACTGGGCCGAGTTGCTGGATCGCGGAAGGCGTGGGGCTACTTTGCCCAAATGATACGGCCAAAGCATGAAGAGGGCCGTACGCCGTTTCTGCCGGGTAGGTTGGTCTGGGATTGCCCCTAGCTATTCATTGGTGGCAGCGAATGCTGACCGTAACCTGACGCTTGAGTGCGGCCAGAGGCACCGAGGCTGCTGCTTTCGCCGTAAGGCTCGATCCTTTCGCGCTCTTGGCTCCTCTATCCGGCTCTGGGAGGTGTAGCGGACGAGGATGGCGGCATCCTCTCCTGCAAAAGCGTTCGCAGCTCTGAGGAAAATCTGTCTATTGCGGCCATAAAGGATGTCTCTAGCCTATAGGACTGCTTAGACATCAGATCCTCCTCCACTACTTGCTCTTGCATGGACTCGGTCGTGCGATCTGTCGTTACCGGAACGCTGGCCGAGATTCTGACCGCATGTTCGGTCTCGGTGATAGTTATCGGTGAGGTGGACTCAGGAGTCTCGGAAGTCATCTCGACTGTTTTGTTTTTGAGCTTTGCCTGTGCCCTAGTTTCCACCATGAGTTTTTGACAAGAGTCCCACTGGGCGTGCCAAAAGTGTTGGCTGCGCAAATCTCACGCCCTGGTGCTCCGGGCCGAGGGGATATGCGTTTAACACGTGGCGTCCTTCTTTTGGATGCGGTGCGGTTGTGCGCAGGCGTGCCAGCACAGTTTACCGTGCGTCGAGATGTGATGTGGTTTGGATGAAATGGTTAAGTGGTGCGCCTGTTTTGACTCCTAATCATACGATTGTGGCCGAGAGAGGAACTGATCTCGGCCGTCAGGTTCATGGCCTGAGCTACAAGGCCGTTTAGTAGTGGTGTTGGTGGTGGGTTTTGGGCGGTGCTCCGGCGCGTTGCTCGGGGAACGACGATTGTATGATATATGGGGAAAATATAATTTGCTCCGTGGGAGGCTTTTGGTTTGGTATTTGAACCTTTTGAATGTAGTTTGAACTTGGTATTTATAGGAAGAGTTCTTGGATGAGTAATCGAGGCTGAAAATCTGCATGGTGGATCCTGATCAGAGCAAGTGGGTAGTCCAATCGACATTTGGGATCGTGAAGCATGGTGGTGTGACCCCATAAATCCTGGTAAATCTCGGCCGCCGCCCTGATCGTGGGTTCTGCGCTTTTGGCCGTGGAGACGCATTTAATGCTCTGATAGCTGGTGACCTAATCTCTCAAGCTGTAAGAATTTTTGTAAGAATGTCTGCGCTTAACCACTCTGATTTCTGTCGCCAATTCCTGACGCTAGTCACTTCCCCTCTTCCCTCGTGCATTAAATGCCTCTTTGCAGCAAGGGGGTTTGCTAGTCAGAGGCGTTACTTCATTAAATGAAGTGTGAGCCCCGGCTGCCACGTGGCAATTTGGCTCTAATATCTTTGGCCGTGTTTTTTTTTGTTCTTCGGCCTCGGCCTGCGATGCCGCAACCACCAACGAAATCAGGCCAAGACTGTGCATTCGAGCCCAACAAAGGAAGCCCAAAAACTATTAAAATCGCATAAATGGCCTGGGCCTGAAGAAAACCCAAATTGAGCTTGAAACCAAAAATGGGCTTGGCAGGTTTTAAAAATTGAAAAAAAAGAAAAAGAAAAGCCCAAAGCATAAACATACTCACGTGACTTACCTGACTTTGAAAAGTCAAAAATATCAACTAAAGTCACAAAGAGAAGTTACAAGAATTTGCGAGTACACGCTTGCAGAAAGTTTCTCCAGACTTTTACAGACAGAAAAATTAAACTTTTACAAACAGAGAAAAATCAAACTTTTACAAACAGAGAAAAATCAAACTTTTACAGGCAGAGAAAAGATCAAAATCCTTTTATATATATATAAAAATTCGACAGGCACTATTCTCAAAGGATACGCAGACTGTGTTTTCTAAAAAGAAAGATAAGCAAGAAACAAGGAGTTGCTGAAATGGAAAATCACACTCACCATCACGATTTGAAAAGCAGTTAGATTGGGAAAAGGAGGTATGACGCCCCATCAAAAAACAGGGAAGTGACTATCTCAGGAAATGATCATTGAGGGCCTAACTGCCAGAAAATGGATAGAACTCCCTTTCCTTTTCTTTTAAAACTAAAGATCTTTTGATTGTTTGCCGCCCATTATTAAAAGAATCAAAAAGCCTTCTATGGCTTGAAATAGATTAAAGCTCTGCCAAACCCAAGCTTTGGTATCAATTTGCAGCTGAAGCCTAGCAGTTGAAGTTGTTGAAAGTCCAGTCCAGCACAGGCATACCCAGTCCAGTCCAGATCAGAAGCATCTACCCAGACAGAAATGGAAGCACAGACCTCTTTTTGTCTTTTCATAGTCAGTTTTTCCCTTTTGAGCTTTGTAAAAGGGAGTTCTGCCTGAAAGCGGTTCACCCTATTATCATTTATTCTGGCCAGAACTACCAGTTTTGTACTGTGAAAAATTGTGAAGTCCTCACCAGTCTGAAGCAGGAAAAGAACTTACTTGGGAGATATTCCTCACCCAAATTCACAATCGCGTGTTCAAAAATCAGTAACTTGGGGCGCAAGTTATTTATTTTTATTTTTTAAAGAAGTCTGCTAGGATTTTCATTGCTAGCAGTGGCACGCTCGCACACTAAAGAAAGTTGACTTGTTGACCAGTTAATGGTTTTCAAGACAATGGGGAACTTTACCCTACCATCACAGGAGACAAATCAAAACGGGTGAACACCTTCTTTGCGGGTTGTACGACTCCACCAAATATGTTAAGAGATGTGATCGCTGTCAGCGGTACAAATCAGTTCCTAACCAGCTTGCCGAAATCTACCACCCGCAACAGGCTGCACCAATCAATGGCAAATGGTTAAAGAAATTTTATCCAACTATGTGGGATTCACAAGCTGTGCAGACAGATCCTGGGATAGAGAGGCAACAATTTGAAACTGTTGCTTGATTTTTGTTTTTTGTTGTTTAGTTTGTTTTGATGTAATCTTCTAAATTTTTCTTTTAAGCTTGTTAAGAAAACCAAAATTCCACAAAATAAATAAACTTTTATTTAAATAGTCACTTCTATGACTAAGCTGTTTATTACAAGTCTAAATCTGAAATTGAAAATCCTAGTTTTTTGAGGGTCTCCTGCAGACTGATTTTCTTGATGGAGAGTCCCTTTTGGAGCAGCACCCCTTAATGAATTGAAGCCTTTGCAACTTCCAAAGCTGGCCTGGAAGCTGAAACCATGCTTTGCACAAGGAAAGTGGCCTTGGTCTTAGAACTCAGTCCAGCACCCAGCCTGCGCTCTTCCAACTGTTTTTGAAGCTCCTCGATCTGTTTTTCCAACTTGTCTACAGTGGCCTTGGCTTCTTTGTACCCTGCAACCATCTGGTCTAGTTCTACCTTCTGGCGTGCATAATTGGCCAAGTTGGCATCGTGTGTAGCCTTACAGAGCTCAGAAGTCTTGAAGGTGGGCTTGAGATCCTCATAAACATCATAAAGGTTGAGCACATCTCTAGCCAGGCCAAGGCTTATCTCAAGTATGGGCTTGGGAGCCATGTTCTGTCTGTGCAGAAGGTCCAGATCCTTCATCAGTTGATCAACAGTTCCCCTGTTTTCATCCAGTTCCAGCTCAGTAGACTGCCAGATCTTCACCCTCTCCATTGCTTCATCCACAGCTTTGAATTTGGCCTTGCTGGGGGTAGAACTGAGTTCTCCAACCTGTCCAGTTGGGCATCTAAGTCCATAGCCTTGAACTCAGCCAATTCTGGATCAGCAAAGGAAGCTGTGGTAGTTGAACCAGGAAGGGACTGGATAGGCATCTAAAAAAATGGAAGAAAAAGAGTCATGACACAGTGATACTTACGGCTGCAATGAGAGGTTTCAGAGGACTGGTCATCACTGCCAACGACCCCGCAGTTCCCGCAGTCTTGCGCACTTCTACCTAAAAAGACTCATAGTTGGAGAGACGAGGATAAAAAACGGATAAGAAATTAATTATAAGAAGGATTACCATAGCAGCAGCCACCTCCATTTCAGGTACCAAGGCTGCAGCAGAAGTTCTTGTATGCTCCACAGGTTCCAATGCAGCAGAAGTCTCTGCTTGCTCCCTAGACTCTAATGAAGGTCGCTCTGCTGGAGTTACAACGGGAAGTTCTGCATGCTCCACAAGCCCGAGTACATATTGATTTGTCGGAGCGGCAACAAAAGTTTCTACCTGCTCCACAGGTTCTGATACAGACTGCCCGGCCTGCTCCTCAGAAGTTTGAACTGCAGTAGAATGTTCTGCCTCTGCATCCTCGAAAAGGGCCAACTCCGAGCTGGTCAGTTCTGTCCTCGGAATGACCCGTTGCTCCTGTGCCAAGGCAATGCTTTCTGCTATCACCTCAGCAGGAATTTCCTCCTAACAAACGAGCAGAAGTTAGAAGCTGAAGAAAGGCAAAGCAGAAACAAATATGATTATGAGGCCAGAATGCAGTCTCACAACTCTTCTTCAAATTCTTTCCCTTTTTCTTTTGAAGGGGCCTTTGTTGCTTCTTCTTGCTCCTTCTCCTGCTCAACAGCCTCAAAGGCTTCTCGCAGCTCATCATCTGTTCCGGAGGCCTCAGTTGGATTAACGGCAAATTCTTCTGTCCCATTAGATTCAACTTCACTCCTCTTCCTAAGTCTTTTAGACCTAGTAAGAGGAGGAGGAGGAGGACTTTCAGCTGCACAGAACAAGTAAAGGTTAGAAGAACGGGCAGAATAGAACAGACTGAAGGAAATAAAATATCAAAATCTTACCAGAGATTTCAGGTTGGGCAGCACTGCCCTGAGCAGGGGCGCTTTCTTTTCTTTTTTTTCCAGCAGAGGAAGTGGTCTCAACTGGTGGTTGTTCTGCCAAGTTCTCATCCTCTTCATCACCAGAAGGAGGCTCCAAATCGCCAGCAGCAATGACAGAACTGACTGCATAAGAGAAAGATAAAGTCAGAAGCGAATCCAGCAAAAGAAAAATGGAAGGAATAGAATAAATGAAAAGCTTACCAAACATCTCCCCAGCCTGAGTCGTTCGTCCACCTATTATCTTCTTCATGGAGGGATCTGATGCAGACAGAATAGATTCTTTAGAGAATTATAACTATGGCAAAACACATGAAATACAGACAGAATCGAGAATCTACCTTCTATGACTTGATTATTGATATCTTGGATGGTCTGAATGGTAAAACTTTTGGCCTCTGCCTCTGCATATGTGTTCCCGCAAGTCTAGCCATCAAAAAGCACCTTGAGTGCGGTAACTGAGGCAGGCAGTCCGCGAAATCTGGCCTTCCACCAAGCGTCAAAGTCGGCAGAACTAGAGGAATTCGGCTCCCAGGATGGATAAAGGCCATCCAGATTATTGTTGATCTTGTTTACTGCGCACCGAGCATCCTTGTGCACCTCCAGATTATCTGAATCCCTCCAGGAAGTGGCTCGGTTGCAGCTTTTGTAGAATTTAAACGGAACAACCTGTGGACAGCCAAGCTGTCTTGCGCAGAAGTTGGGATGGTAGACTTCTGCCCCCAGGTGATAATTTGGATGCTTTCCACCCCCATGAGGCAGATCTCTCAGCAGGGATACACTCAGGAATATCTTCCTGAATTCTGTCCTGGCAGCTTCATCTTCTAGCTCCTTTTCAAAGAGCCGGTATCTAGGCTGGAACCATGGATACGTTCTTCTAACCACTACCTGCCATTGAGTTGCAGATCTTTTAGTACAATGCTTGAACCACATCAGGTACTCTTCAATGGAGCGCTTGGGCACTTCTGCCGACATCAAGGGAAGAGCCAGAACTTGGTTTTCAGGCAGAACTATGTCAGGAAACCGGAATTCTGGAAAATATACCTACAGCCAGATCTGGATCATCCAGAATGAGCCAGGAGCAGATAAATTCAGGGGGTTCTCCATAGTGGCAGTATGCAGATTCTTGAAAAGATGGGCCAAAACTGTAGGCCCAAGTCCGACGTCAGTGTGATTGTGCAGGGCTTCTGCCAAGTGCCTGTATACCAGCAAAACAGCGGAAGAACGGTTTGGAAGTACAAACATGTTCAGCCAGTACAGAAGGAATATCATGTGTTGCTGATCCTTGTCTTTCTCCACACTAAATTTCCTCAAATAGTTGGAGAAGGAGCAGTTCTGGTTGATGGTAGCAGGAGAGATAGTAAAAGGCTTGGCCAATTTCTCCTGATTCTTCCTTCGATGATAATCACCGACGGCATCAACAGGTCTTCCATGAGGTCTGAACCCAAAAATTTGAGCCATATCCAGCAAGGTTGGCACCATTGGACCCACATGGAAATCAAATGTGTTACTGGCAGAATTCCAGAAACACAAGGCAGCAACAAGCAGGTTCTCATCCCGGTTAATAGACTGCTTAGACAGCAGGATTGCGTCGTAGATCCCTGCCCTCCTCCAGTGAGCTCCAAATTTTGGAAGAAGCTTATCAATCCAGTCTGCCCACTTCACAGGACTATTCCTCACCTCACTGGATGGAAACGAGCGGCTCAAATTTTTACTAACCCAGGAATGAGAGGACAGGGCAGAAGTCCCTTGGAAACACAGAGGCACTTTAGCATCCTTTTTTATTAGCTCCGCTATCTCAGCTGGGACAGAACCAAACCAGCGAGGTCCCAGAGTCAGAGTACTCTCGAATAAATGAAGAACGTTCTCATCTAACTTTTTTTGGAGGAACTGAGGAGGAACTGAGGAGGAAGAGCTTTGAGCACGAGTCTTTGGAGAAGACATTTTTCTGGGTTTTCAGACTAGAAACAAAGAGAGGACTAAGGATTGATCAAAGAAAAGGGAAGGATTCTGGTGAAGTCTGAGAGAATCAAGGTCTGAGGAAGCTGGGGTTTGAGATGAACAGGAACTGAAGTTTTGAATTCCTTTAAAAAGAGCTCGTAATCATGGGAAGGAGAAGACAAGACACCACCTGACGAGACAAGCTAGTAACTAGCTAGTAACTGACCAATTTCCCACGAAGTCTAGTTCGTGGTAGGCAGACGTGGCAGACGTGGGTCGATTTAAACTAGCGCGCACAAATTAATAGCCGAAATCATTAAGTCTGGAACCGTTTAAAAAACGATTCAGACTTAATGGGGGCATTGTTTGGGCCTAAATTTGGCATACCCAGTCCAAAGTCGAAAATCCCACGTCCATTTTGACAACCACCAACGAAATCAGGCCAAGATTGTGCATTCGAGCCCAACGAAGGAAGCCCAAAAACTATTAAAACCGCATAAATGGCCTGGGCCTCGAAGAAAACCCAAATTGAGCTTGAAACCAAAAATGGGCTTGGCAGGTTTTAAAAATTGAAAAAAAAGAAAAAGAAAAGCCCAAAGGAGAAACATACTCACGTGACTTACCTGACTTTGAAAAGTCAAAATTATCAACTAAAGTCACGAAGAGAAGTTACAGGAATTTGCGAGTACACGCTTGCAGAAAGTTTCTCCAGACTTTTACAAACAGAGAAACATCAAACTTTTACAAACAGAGAAAAATCAAACTTTTACAGGCAGAGAAAAGATCAAAATCCTTTTTTATATATATAAATATATATATAAAAATTCGGCACGCACTATTCTCAAAGGATATGCAGACTGTGTTTTCTAAAAAGAAAGATAAGCAGGAAACAAGGAGTTGCTGAAATGGAAAATCACACTCACCATCACGATTTGAAAAGCAATTAGATTGGGAAAAGGAGGTATGACGCTCCATCAAAAAACAGGGAATTGACTGTCTCAGGAAATGATCATTAAGGGCCTAACTGCCAGAAAATGGATAGAACTCCCTTTCTTTTTCTTTTAAAACTAAAGATCTTTTGATTGTTTGCCGCCCATTATTAAAAGAATCAAAACTCCCGCTCTCAAAAGCATTTCTTATAAATACAAGAGAGAGTGAACAGAGCAAGGACATTCAATCAACACAACCAAAAAACCAGTCAAAAAAACAAACACTCAAAATGATCACTTGATCTCAGAGAACCTTCAAACAAATTGAAGCAACCAAAAGCTAGCCAAGCCATAAGAAAAGCCAGCTACAAGTCAGAACTTCTAGTTTTTAGACTTAGAAGAAAACCAATTAAAACAAGATTTCTTTCGTTACAAATTTGGTTCAGCAAAGCCAAGGCAAGCAGAGTTTTGAGTTTTCACAAATACGAAAACCTCAACAATTTATGGAAAGCCCTGACTAAGCAGCACAGGTACCACAGTACAACTCCAGCTTAAGTCCAGCCACTTCTGCCCCCTTTCTAGACTGAAGAAGTCCCAGTTCTGCCCATCCAAAAGCCTTCTAGGGCTTGAAATAGATTAAAGCTCTGCCAAACCCAAGCTTTGGTATCGATTTGCAGCTAAAGCCTAGCAGTTGAAGTTGTTGAAAGTCCAGTCCAACACAGGCATACCCAGTCCAGTCAAGATGAGAAGCATCTACCCAGACAGAAATGGAAGCACATACCTCTTTTTGTCTTTTCATAGTCAGTTTTTCCCTTTTGAGCTTTGTAAAAGGGAGTTCTGCCTGAAAGCGGTTCACTCTATTATCATTTATTCTGGCCAGAACTACCAGTTTTGTACTGTGAAAAATTGTGAAGTCCTCACCAGTCTGAGGCAGGAAAAGAACTTACTTGGGAGATATTCCTCATTCAAATTCACAATCGCTTGTTCAAAAATCAGTAACTTGGGGCGCAAGTTATTTATTTATATTTTTTAAAGAAGTCCGCTAGGATTTTCATTGCTAGTAGTGGCACGCTCGCACACTAAAGAAAGTTGACTTGTTGACCAGTTAATGGTTTTCAAGACAATGGGGAACTTTACCCTACCATCACAGGAGACAAATCAAAACGGGTGAACAGCTTCTTTGCGGGCTGTACGACTCCACCAAATATGTTAAGAGATGTGATCGCTGTCAGCGGTACAAATCAGTTCCTAACCAGCTTGCCGAAATCTACCACCCGCAGAATAGTCCGTGGCCTTTCATGCAATGGGCCATCGACTTAGTGGGCCCCATGCCAACAACACTTGCCAAGAAAGAAATGATGATCGTCACCATCGACTACTTTACTAAATGGATTGAGGCCGAAGATCTATCATCTATTAAAGAAGCCGATTTGGTTGCCCACAATCACTAGTTACTGACAATGGCTCATAATTCATCGGCAAGCAGATCACTGCCTTTTTCAAAAAATATGGCATCAAGCAACATCTGTCTACCCCTAGATATCCTCAGGGTAACGGCCAGACCGAGACATCCAACAAAATAGTACTGGATTGTCTAAAGAAGAGATTAGAAGGCGCCAAGGGGAAATGGGTAGATGAGCTCCCTGGAGTACTATGGGCTTATCACACCACCAAGCAAAGATCAACTGGCGAAACCCTGTTTTCCCTCGCCTATAGAACTGAGACAATCATTCCCCCTCATGTCACTGTCCCCTCCATAGGCATTGAAGTGGGCAGTATTGAGCAGAACTCCGAGCAGATGAGGCTCAACCTTGACTTACTTCAAGGCAAGCGTGAGAAGGCCATTATCCAAGTCGCCTCCTATCAGCAGTGGTTGAAGTCTTACTACGCACTACTACAAAAAACGAAATAGACGACGGTAATCCACCGTCGTGTATCATGGTTTACAACCGACGAGAAATCGACCGCCGTCTTTTCATACATGAAATAACGACGGCAAATAACCGACGTAGTTAATATAGTACACGTCAGTAACATACTAAAACCGACGTAGATTTCATACATAAAAGCTTAAAAAGAGACCTTTCGACTATAATAGACGACGGTTTTAGTAAAACACAGACGTTGAAATAATGTTAAATGTCAAAAACAACTACAAAACCGACGTAAATATGCTTATCAACGTCTCTAAATACACCAAAACCGACGTGTAAAACTTAGAAACCGTCTTGGTTAATAAATACTACGTTCACTCAATGAAACAACTGACGTCTTAAACATATAACATGGCATATATTTACTTGAACTGACGTAAAAACAACAATAACCACGACCCTTCATATCACCACAGACGTTGAAAATGATTTTGACGGCTTGAACACAAAAACAACGACGTGGTTAATATAGTACACGTCACAAAAAAAACTAAAACCGACGTCGATTTGGTACATAAAAGCATAAAACGAGACCTTTCGTCTATAATAGACGATGGTTGTATTAAAACACAGACGTTTAAATAATTTTAAATGTCAAAAACAACTAAAAAACCGACGTCAATAGTTTTATCAACGTCTCTAAATCAAACAAAACCGACGTGTCAAACTTAGAAACCGCCGTGGTTAATAAATACTACGTTCACTAAATGAAAAAACTGACGTCTTAAACATATAACATGGCATATATTTACTTGAACAGACGTAAAAACAACAATAACCACGACCCTTTATATCACCACAGACGTTGAAAATGATTTTCACGGCTTGAACACAAAAAAAAACGACGTGGTTAATATAGTACACGTCATAAAAAAACTAAAACCGACGTCGATTTGGTACATAAACGCATAAAAAAGAGACCTTTCGACTATAATAGACGACGGTTGTATTAAAACACAGACGTTTAAATAATTTTAAATGTCAAAACAACTATAAAACCGACGTAAATAATTTTATCAACGTCTCTAAATTAAACAAAACCGACGTGTCAAACTTAGAAACCGCCGTGGTTAATAAATACTACGTTCACTAAATGAAAAAACTGACGTCTTAAACATATAACATGGCATATATTTACTTAAACTGACGTAAAAACAACAATAACCACGACCCTTTATATCACCACAGACGTTGAAAATGATTTTGACGGCTTGAACACAAAAAAAACGACGTGGTTAATATAGTACACGTCAGAAAAAAACTAAAACCGACGTCGATTTGGTACATAAAGCATAAAAAGAGACCTTTCGACTATAATAGACGACTGTAATAGACGACAATTGAAATGAATTATAATTAACCGACGTGTTTTCTTTTTAAAATGGCGGTATTTATTTCATTTTTGCGTTGTCATTCCACGTCGGTTGTGAAAACCCGACGTTGGTTGTTTTTAAGACGTCTCGTTTTGCGATTTTTGTAACTTGACCGTCGTATTTTCAGCTTTAACCGATTATTTTTTAATTTTTGATTCGTTGTGCCCAAAGCTTGCAGAATGAAAATGTGATCGGAATTAAAATGATATACAGAGCTATGAATTAATGTCATACAATTAACTGCATAACTAATGTCATACATTACAACAATCAATCAATCCATATATCTTCACACCCATCTCTAATGTTCTCACTCCCAAACTCACCCACTAGGTCATCAAATGTGTCAACATTTGGTATCCCTCTAGAAAATGGCTCACACTCAATTCTAATATCACCTAGCACATCATCACCAATAACATCATTATATTCTCTATTAGGCATTGATAACACTACCGACCAACCACGATGCATTGGGTCGTCAACATAAAATACTTGTTTGACTTGAGAAGCCATAACAAATTGGTCATTCCTATGTCCAATTTTACTCAGATCTACAAGGGTAAATCCAAGTTCGTCGACTACAAGGCCCGAAGTGTTATCTATCCAATCACACCTCAAGACTGGGATTCTAAACTTTTGGTAGTCAAGATCCCAAATTTCTTGAATAACCCCATAAAAACCCATATTGGAGACAATAGGGTTTTTATCCTTGGCACTAGCAACTTGCATAGTATGTGCAAGTAAATAAACTCCACTATTTTGGACAGTTCGCACATCATCTTGTGTCTTGGTGCTAAATTTGACACCATTAATAAGATAGCTCCTATATGATGGCACTACCATGCTTGGACCAGCTGCTAACCATCTCAAATTTTCTGATATGCCATTATAATCGTCCCCATTAAATTCACTTTGAACCTACAAATTAAACATATATATTAATTCAATCTAACATATATATAGAAAGAAAGAAAATTAAAATAATAAATTGAATATGTCATTCAATAACATATATACCTTAACACGTAGCCATTGAATGAAAGTGCTATTGTGCTTATCTTGTAGCCACTTTGTTCTCTTTCTAAATTTCGGATAAGTGGTCTTGATGTGGATCATATGTTCCCTACAATTGACACGAAAAAAACACGCATTACGGTCCCTTATATATAAGATAAATATAAGGAGTAATAATATTTAACATGGCTACATATATATGAAAAATTAAACTCATACGTACTCGATATAAGGTAGGACTTCCTCCGTATTCTCCAAGACATATAGATGTGCCTGGTTCAACAAGTCCATATCAACTAAGCTCACTGTGCAACCTGATAATGGCTTTGAAACTCCCATATTCTGGCTTGAAGGCACTCCAACTGTACTAACATCAGATAAATGCTCGGTACAAAACTCTACAGCTTCTTCAGCTATATACCGCTCAGCAATGCAACCTTCGGGACGAGTACGATTCTAAACATACCCCTTTAGCACTTTCATATATCTTTCAAACGGATACATCCATCTAAAATATACTGGCCCACATAGATGAACTTCTCTGACAAGATGTACTACTAGATGAACCATGATATCAAAGAATGAAGGGGGAAAGTACTTCTCAAGCAAACACAAAGTAACTACTACATCTTCTTCCAACTTATCTAACTTGGAAACATCTACCGTCTTTGCACATATAGCATTGAAGAAGAAGCACAATCGAGTTATTGCATACCTTGCAGGCTTCTCCAAAACAGAACGAATTGCCACATGGAGCAATTATTGCATCAAGGTATGACAATCATGAGATTTAAGGCCAAGAAGTCTTGAATCTTTTAAAGATACAAGATTTTTTATATTTGAAGAATAACCTTCAGGAACCTTCATACCATAAAAAGAATTGCAAACCGCTCTCTTCTCTGCTCTTGACAAATCCAAAGGCCCTGGAGGCAAGCGAGTACGTCTTTCTCCATACTCGGGTTGCAAATCAATTTTTACCCCCATGTTCAATAAGTCTAACCGAGCAGCAATCCCATCTTTATTTTTTCCAGGGATCTCTAGCAATGTACCAATAATACTATCGCAAACATTCTTCTCAATGTGCATAACATCTAAGGCATGCCTCACAGGGAGGTATTTCCAATACTCGAGATCAAAGAATTTTGATTTCTTCTTCCAACAAACTCTGTCACCATCATTCTCACCAACACTTCCCCCATTTTTCGAGCCCCATATGTAATTAATATCTTCAACCATATGCAGCACCTCTTCTCCTGTTAATGGCTCAGGGGGCATGCCATATTCAGGTTTCCCATTAAAAGCTGCACGTTGCCTCCTATATGGATGATTGATTGGTAACCACTTTCTATGCCCAATGTAACAAATTTTGTGGCCATTTTTCAACCTGTGACTAGGTGTATCATCGCCGCATATTGGACAAGCTTTATATCCTTTAACAACACAACCAGATAAGTTTCCATAAGCGGGAAAATCATTAATTGTCCACAGTAATGCAGCTCTGAGTGTAAAGTATTCTCCTATGTGGGCATCATACACTCCTCTAATCCCATCCCACAGAGATTTCAAATCATCAATCAAAGGCTCTAAGTAGACGTCTATATCATTTCCGGGCTGTTTAGGACCGGAAATCAGTATAGTCAACATCATGAACTTCCGCTTCATGCATAGCCATGGTGGGAGATTATATGTAACTAACATAACTGGCCAACAACTGTATCTGCTACTTAAAGAACTGTGGGGATTGAATCCATCAGATGAGAGAGCCAATCTCAAGTTTCTTGGCTCATTACCAAAGTCGGGCCATTTTTCATCAACAAGTTTCCAAGACGGGGAATCTGCTGGATGAGACATATAACCTTGAAGTATCATAGAGGAAGGTAGTGTATTTCCTTCTGGAAGAAATTCTCCTTGAAGTATCAATAATTCTGTAAAGAAAACATCACTCATCCCATGTTTTGCTTTCAAATTATATAACTTCACCAAAGCCGACAACTTCGTGTACTTACTGCAACCAGGGTACAAGGGTTCATCACCATCCCCAATCACATTGGCAAACTCATAAGGATCAGATCCAATATTGGCAAAATCATTATCATCCATCCCTAATTCTTCAGAAACATAACTGAACCTACTTTGCTCATCTTCTTCCACATTTCTACTAGCATTGGTAGTCCATTCCCAAGGTTCTCCGTGCCATCTCCAAATCTTATAGCTTTGGTCAATTCCATTAAAGTATAAGTGTTCCCTTATAATTCCAACCCCAAACAATCGAATATTCCCACATTTAACACATGGACAACGAATCTCAGTTGAATTTCCAAGATTTTCTAACGCAAAATTCAAAAATCCTTCCACCCCTAACTCATATGCCTTCGATCTTCTATCCGCATGCATCCATGACTTATCCATCTCACACTCTATCAAATTCATATAAATATATATATATTAAAGTGGAAAGACCAGCAATGAAACACTACCTCATTCAAATAGCAGAGAACAAAATGAAAATTAAATATAAAACATGGAAAAGACGACGGTTTATAAAAATAATCGTCGTTTAATATACATTCCGACGACGGCATCTATAGTCACCGTCGTCATTAAGATACCCAAACCCAGAAATTTGAACGGTGTTCTGGTAGCCTAAAGACGACGTTTAATGGAGAAACAGTCGTCTTTAGGCTACCAGTTGCGGCTTAAAACGCAGACGACGGGAGTAAATGAACAACCAACGTATAATAAACATTTGGACGACGGTTTGATCCTTCAACCGTCGTCGTAGTTAAAAAAAAACAGCTTAAATCTCCCATCCCCATTCCTTTTCCAAGAACCCATGGCCAAACAAACATAAAAGAACCCAAACAGAGAGCAATTATTACAAGATTGCAAACACCAAAACCCTAATATAGCTACCAACGAAAACTTTTATGGATTTAAGAAGAGATTAGGGTTGTACTTACATGGATATTGAGAGAGAGCTGCGAGAATATAACAACTGCTTCAGAGAGAGCTTGGAGAATCTACGTACCCAATGCTTTGAGAGAGAGCTTGGAGAATCTACGTACCCAATGAGAGATCTTGGAGAATCTACGTACCAAATGCTTTGAGAGAGATCTTGGAGAATCTACGTACCCAATGCTTTGAGAGAGAGCTGAGAGAATTAGGATTAAAGGGACTAGAGTTGTACTTACATGGATATTGAGAGAGAGCTTGGAGAACGAAAACTTTCAGACAAATTTATGTTGAAGAGAGAGAATGAACTATTTGAGGGTTAAAGGGAAATTCTGAAAATTTTAGGTCGCGGTCAAAAATTTTTAAGTACCGCGTTTTTCAACCACGACGGTCAACACTTATAATGACGTCTAATAATTACTTACAACGGCGCTTGTTATAAAATCCCGACGTTGTAAACACTAAAGACGTCGCTATTTTATAACTGACGTCGTCAACCGAATTCAATTAGTCTTTGTTAATGTAGTTGACCAAAAACAGCGGGAGAAAACCGGCGTCGTTTGAAAAAACCCTAAACCCTAAACCCGAAACCCTAAATTTTAAAATAATTTTTAAAAAATACACAAGTACGAGAAAAATGAACCGAAAATTGCTATGGATTCCTTACAACATTGCCTTCTACAATAGTAGGCTAAAATATGGATTTCATAATTTTGAATTTATGGGCACCAATGGATCACATAAACCTTAGGGTTATGTTATGTAAAGTATAAGGAGTACCATGCTTTGTCTCTAAATTTGTTTGAATTTTGTTATCATTTGAACTTTGAAAACTAAAATTACATTTTTCAGGCCTTAACGGGCAAGATATTGTCTCAATCAGTGCATAGAATTTGCCGGTATATTTTTTGGATTTTGTTTTGAATATATTATTAATATTAGTAATTAAATACAATAAAAAAATATTTCCAAAATTATATTTTTTAAAGCTTTAGGATAGAGACAATATTCCAATGCTTGGTAGTTTTCAGTATAATTTTTGGATATAGTTATGAATTTAATATGGATTTAAATAAAATATAAAAGTCAATAACAATTAAATTAAAAATGACTTAGCCGACGTTGTATCCCTTTACAACGACTTTAAACATAATAAACCGACGTTGAAACTATATTTAAAAATATACACAGGATGAATTAATTATAAACCGTCGTTGTTATAGTATTAAACGTCATTTTAGTGTATATAACGGACGTTGTTTAAATATATAAAGGCGGATATTTAATAATATCCGCCTTTGTATAGTATTACAACGTCGTTAAGGTTATACTAACCGACGTAGTATATGAATACAAATTCATTTATACAGGATGAATTAATTATAAACCGTTGTTGTTATTAATATTAAACGTCATTTTTTTGTATATAACTGACGTTGTTTATTTATACAAAGGCGGATATTTAGAAATATCCGCCTTTGTATATTATTTAGACGTCGATAAGGTTATACTAACGGACGTAGTATATGAGTACAAATTCATTTATACAGGATGAATTAATTATAAACCGTCGTTGTTTTTACTATTACACGTCGTTTTTAAGAATTACCGTCGATGTTATATTTCCATTTACTACAAGACGACCATTGTGTACACGTATGAGACGTGTAAATTAGATTCAGACGTCGGTGTTTGGGAACTAAACAAATTTTAAAACAAAATTTAATTTTGATGATTTTTGTTCTCTTGATTACAACAAAATATTTATGTACATTTTAAATAAACTAAATTAAACCTGAACATTGTTCATAAATATTTATCTACATCAATTATCCTTCGGTAATTGCTTGTTCACGAATTCTGCCCATTCATGCCTAACTTCGTCAATATCCTCTTGTTTATACTGAAGTTTATCTTTTTTCTTGTCAAACTGCAAAATAAACCAAAAAAACCGACGTGTTATAAGGATACAAACGACGGTTAAACAAAAATATGACGTAGTAAAATAAAGAAAGTATATCTAAAATGTTGCGTTTTACCTTCTTCTCGAAATTTAGGTCTGGATCATGAATTATATCTCTCATGAATCGCATCACGTAATAGCCACACTCTACACTTGTTGGTTGTTCAGGAGTGCCGTGTAGATTTTTCCAAATGGCCTGCTGTTTACGTGAATTTTTGTTTATATGAATGTTAAACATTTTAATTGACCTGTTACAAGAAAACAAAGGGTGTTAATGACAAAACAAAAAATTTAAATACAAATAGTAACCGTCGTGGTAAATCAGTCAAAACGACGGAGTTTTTTAAACCAAGACATTATATTTTGTTTAAAACGGCGGTAAAACCTAACCGTCGTTGTGTAACGTTATAACGTCGGTAAGAGTAAAAAACATCGTATGACAAAAAATTGAGCAGAAAAAATTAAAACGACGTGGTAGTTAAATTAAAACGACGTTTTTAAGAAAATACTGACGTGGTAGTTAAATTAAAACGTCGGTAATATCTTCCCGTCGTTATATTTTATAATAACGTCGGTATTAGTAAAAACCGTCGTTTATTTAAATACTTTATAGGAAAAATCATAAATCAGAAGAAATCAACTTACGTATTCACTATATTTTTCATTTCGTCGTCAACCATGCGTTTTGGCAGTGAATTCATGTAATAGGCAGTCTCCGTTAATGGTCTCACAATTACCATCACCCAATGACCCCTGCACATAATGATTCATATTAGAAAGAAAAATATTAGAAGCTCAGGAAAATACTTTAAATGGTACTAACCCTGGATTATAAGGGACCAAGAAAAATTGATTCCCATCTGCTGTATTCAGGCGGTTTGACAGGTTTTTTATTCGGTCTGATATTGATCCAGCTCCAGAGCTCACTAGCCCAGGGTCCACGAGGCCAACAAGGTTTACAAGATTTGCCATTTTTAAATAGTCAAATAGGAACCTAAATATATGAAAGTCAATTAAATGAGATTTTAATTTAAAAGAAAGGAAAATGTAAAACAAAATGGGATTAGGGAGAATTACCTCATGTATACTGATATCACTGTGGTTCCTATCTCAACCATGGAACCAAACTGCAAAACATCTTCAGTGAAGAGGAAGGTATCATGCTCAAAGCCAAACACTTCCTTGGGCATGTGAATTGTTAGAGCCTCGTTACCAGGCAACAACTTGGTCCGGAAATGTTGGCATAAGGCTAAAAGAGGAGGTGGCATGTCTAGCTTTGAGAGATCCTGTTTAAAGAAATTAATAAAGAAATATAAGTTACTTTGTGTGTGAACTAAAATAAACGACTCTAACTAAACACAAAAAACAGACGTGGTATATAATATAAACGACGATTTCTAGTTAATACTGACGGTGGAAAGGTTATACACGTCGGTAAATAGATAACCGTCGTTGTATTGAATTTATAACGTCGCTATACTATAGAAAGGTCGTCTAATATAAATACAGTTAATGAAATCATGAAATAGACGACGGTTTATAAAAGCGTCGTGGTATTTAACTAAACACGACGTGTCTTGTAAGAAACAGACGTATATACCGTCGTTATTTTAACTTTTTACGTCGGCTATTAAAAGGAGCGACGTCTTTTTAAAATTTAAAAAGCAGAAATAGAAAATAGCAGAGATTTTACCGTGTCCTCTTTCTCTTTTGCAGCAGTATCAGCTTCAGGCTTCGGATCTTCTAATTCCAAAGCTAGGGGTATGATATTAGTGGCCCCAGAGCAGCTTGCCTTATCAGACATTGGATTTTTTGGGCTTTGATCTTGAGGGGGTAAAATAATTGGAGGAATTGGAGTCCTTGGAGAAATTGGGGTTTGGAGCATCTGGCTAGGATCAAAATTAGGAACTAGTTGACGGATATATGCCAACAAAGCCTCCCTCTCTGCTCTGACTGCTTCCATTATAGTTTCCCTTGACTTCGCCTCAATCCTCAAGGTCTCTTCTCTGACTGCCTCCCTCACACTTTCCTTCAATTTGTCACCAAATTTCACTCTCTGCTGCTTCGGCAAATTGAAGAACTGAGTTGGGGTAACGCCAGCACCAGCTCCTCTGACTCTCCCACCATGCTCCGGGGTTCCCAAAGCCAGAGTCAAGATATCATTGCTCCCGGAGACAGTCAGAGTGCCTTCGGAGACTTGCTTTTGCAAATCATCCTAAAAGAGAGAAAGAGAGATTGTTAGAACCTGAGCAGGGTGTATGACAGATACATATACCGACGTTGTAAATTATAAACAACGACGGTTTTTATTAAATGACAGACGTGGTATTAATTTAAAACGTCTCTATATAAATACCGTCGTTGTTTATACTTTACAACGTCGGTATATAAAAATACGTCGTATATTCAAAATAAAACAGATTAAGACATAAATAAAAAACCGTCGTAGTATTCAAAGTAAGACGACGGATTATTAAACAAACAGACGTAGATGTACAATTCCATACGGCTGCACAAAATTACCGTCGTTGTATAATCATTCTAACGTCTAGATAAGATAAAACCGTCGTAAGTTTTAATGAAGAAGTGAAAAAACTCGATTGAAATATGCATTCTTTTCCAGAAATTGTGCACCACAAAATTCAGTGAAATAGACAGAGAGAGGGAGAGTGTGTGCGTGAGTAAACTTAAAACAAAAATGCAGTTCATAGAAGAATTTAATCCGTCGTATTAATTCTATCTAGACGTCTACTTTATTCAAAAACCGACGTCCTATTCACTTTTAAACGTCCGTAAATTAAGCCCGTCGTGGTGTTCACTTTATAACGTCGCTTATGTAAATATAAACGACGTCTATACCAAAATAAAACACTCTGTTTTTCAAATTTAGAACAGAGTTAGTGAGACTTACGATTAGTTTTGCCTTCTCTGCAGCCTTTGGATCAGGGATGTTTCCTGTTTTATCTTCTCTTGCTTTCTTCCACAGAACAGCTCGATCGATTTCTTGACCTTCGGGCATGGTTTCTACCAATTGGTCCGTCAAACCAACATACCCTTTTCTAGACAACCTATGGTTGTACTCCAATTTCTCCCTCCTCTCCTTCTGCTCAGCATGCTTAGCTTCAAAATCTGGGGTTAACCTTGAAGCTACGAAGGCATCCCATTGTGATTTCTCTATGAACTTATAAAGCAATGGGATTTCTTTTAATTTCTCCTTGTCATGTGCGAATGGAAGGATATATTGTTTAGTTACGTTATACTTGAAATCCTTCCATTTTTTGGCGGCAGATGACAAGACCAAGTTCTTGTAACTATCCCCAATAACATAGGACATTTGAACAGCTTCCCAAATCTGCTCCTTCACGTCCTTGGGTAATTGTTTCCATTTCTTGTCCACAAGAGGGACTCTGGTGCGTGCCAAAACACCAATGTAAGACTGCATCTCAACAGCAGCCTCGCCATGTGGTTTGCCATCTTTATTGAACTCAACCACAGGCTTAACCTTCTCAATTTTCCTCTTCACAACACGGCTCATTGTGCTGATACCGCGGCCAGATTTTGGCTCCTCAACAAATGTGGCTGTGCTCGAGTCTTTCTCTGAGGTTGAGGAATATCTCATCCTCTTCGAGGGTTTGCTTTGAGTTGATTTTTCAACTTCCACTAAACCTGTTTTGGGTTCATCCCCTTGTGCCATTGAACCTGCTGTGGCCTTTGACGCTTCAGCTTCCTTGTTTTGAGATTTCGAAACCATTTTTGATTAATCTGCCAGAAAAACAACGTCGGTTATTAAAAATAAACGACGTAATAATACAAAACAACGACGGTAACACTAAAAAAGTGACGTCCTATTAAATGATCTCTTAGATCATGAATGAAAATAAGACGACGGTTTTATATATTTCATGACGTAAATGTGCATAAACTACGTCGGTTATTAACAATAACCGACGTGGTTTAAAATTACAAAACGAGTGTTCTTCTCTCACTAGACGACGGTTTTATCTTGTTTCCGACGTATTAATTGTCACACCATGACGGTTTTTAGCCACCGTCGTGCAGTTTGCATTACGGCCGTCGTGGTGTGTCCATTCCATCGTCGAAAACAAGACAGAACTGTCGTCTTTTGGCGTCGTGAGAGTATCTACTTATGTATTTAATCAAAACCAGTGAAAGATTTCTTCAATTTGACAGAATCTTGTTTCCAGACAACTACGGCATGCAAATGAAAAGTAAAAAAAGGGAAGAGAGTGAGAAAAAACCTTGAATAACACCGGCGTGCAAAGAAATGTTTCCTTCCGACGAAGACGAAGACCAAAATGGTGATTTGGACGATGAAGACGATGATTCAGACGATGATGCTAGGTCAGGTGACGAAAATGGTGATTTGGGAAATGAGAGGGAAACTACGATACTTTATCGGGAAGTGAAAACCGTAAAATATTAGGTCAGGTGACGAAAAGTTTATATATTTTCCCAGAGTTCAATACAACGACGTTGTTATTAAAAAACCGCCGTATTATTTAGTTATAACGACGGTAGAGAATTCATAAATGACGTGGTTATCACAACTGCCGAAAGACTTTTGGAATTCCGATGTGGTTATGACGGCGCTTTTTTGCTCGAAACTGACGTTGTACTTGTAATTTCAACGACTGTGTATTTTAATAAACCGACGTGGTTACTTTGCGGTTCTGAAAATGACGTCGTTTTCTTTTTAATACGCGCCAAATGACTTTTGGATTTCCGATGTGGTTATGACGGCACTTTGTTTCTCTAAACTGACGTTGTACTTATAAATTCAACGACTGTGTATTTTAATAAACCGACGTGGTTACTTTGGTTCTGTTCTCTTTTTAATACTCGCCAAATGACTTTTGGATTTCCGATGTAGTTATCTTTTTAATACGCGCGAAATGACTTTTGGATTTCCGATGTAGTTATATCTAAACTGACGTTGATTAGTCAAATATGACGTCGCTATGTATATTAGAACTGACGTGGATATTTACTCGATTTTGTTTAAATAGGATTTTTTTTACTCGTTTTTTAACTCACAGTTTTCAATTAGGTTTGCAGAATGATTCCTCACAAGAAATTGTCTTTCTGAAAGCAAATGGGTTTGCAGAATGATTCCTCACAAGACCAAGCATGGGTTTGCTACATCCTCCTGTGTAGCAAGGGTGAAACCAGCTTTAGAACCTGCATGGGTTTGCAGCCGCACAACCCACAACAGGTTCTAAGGCTGGTTCCCCCCTGCTACACAGGAGTTTTGAAGTTGATCACTGTGGAAAAGGGGACTACAATGTAACCAGGAATCGAGGAGTGAGCTTTTCACACTTTGTTGATTTTGATTTTCTGAAATTATTAGATATTCATTTGTGGCTGTGCAGGAGCTTGAGAACAAGAGGAAGGAGAGGGCCCAGCTTGCATATGAGAGGAAGAAACAGTTGAACAAGCTGAGGGTGAAGGCAGAAAAGAAACCACGATGTATTTGCCAAATTTGTGTACATATATTGTGTAAATATTGATCAATATTTAACACGAAGAGATTTTGCCTTTTAAGATGAAAATGTTGTTGAGGATTGAGAATTAAATTTTGTTTTGTGTTAAGAAAGATATTACCAAAATAAAAGAAAAATTAATTAATTTTAAAAAGCTATAAAAATAAGACGGCGGTTTATAGAGAAGGCAGACGTATAAACTAAACAAATACGACGGTAATTTGAATTTAGGACGTGGTAAATAAAAACGACAGTAGTGTTGTAGGTACCGTCGTAGTATACTCCAAAATAATAAGTCGGCGGTTTACAGAGAATGCACCGTCGTAGTATACAGACGTGGATTCCATTATATTATACGACGCGGATTAAGAACAGTTGGTCGTGTTTAGGTAGGAGTTAACACGGCAGGTTTTTTGGTGAACTGTCGTCTTTATTTTCTACGTCGGTGGATTCATACCTGCTGTCGTTGTTTTTTGGTCAGATTTTATCTCTGAAGAAATCCTTTTTTAAAAACGACGCTTTTTTATTTGTATGCGTCGTCTTTTAAAAATATTCAACAGTAAGGAACTTATCCACGACGGGTTTTTTTAATACCGTCGTCTGTTTAAATACAACGACGGTGTTATCTTTTACCGTCGTCTTTTTCTGGTCGTCTTTTTCCATTTTTGTAGTAGTGACGACAAAAGAGCCAAGATCAGACAGTTTCAACCAGACGACCTTGTGCTAGGAAGACCCTTACGTGATTAGTCGGTCCAGGGGCAGAGGAAGCTATATGCTTGACACCATGGATGGAAAGGAAGTTCCACGACAATAGAATGCCTGTCACCTCCAAAGATATTATCCTTGACGCTTCCTCCTACCCGCTCAGCTCCAAGTAGATGACTAAGCACTGCACATTTCTGAAGAAGAGAAGCAACTACTGGAAGTTCCGGTTTCTTTATTCAGTTATTTCCATTTCGAATAAAGCGATGCAATCTCATGAACATAAATAAAGGTTTAGTTTCTCATTCCAGAATGTCCCAAAATTAAAACAGTTGCCCATAAGGAGCGTCCTAAGGAAGATGCAGGACGACGATCAGAAGCGTCCTACGGGAGACGCAGTCCTCAGGGAGATGACGCTTCTGGGCGAGACTTGCCCCCAGAGTGGTTGCCACACTCGCCATCGTGAATTTTGCAGAGGACCTTAAGTGTTTGAGGGTATTTTATGCATGTGAGATGAGGGCCGGAGTATGATCTGTGAATGAGCTTGTCGCCTTGTATGTAGTATCTCGTGGCTTTCTGCTGAACCTTCCTAGCTTCGGACTTATTCATTGGCAGATTTCCATTCACCAAGTAGTCAATGATAGGATCTTGCCAGTTGGGGTTTTCATTAATCTACATTGACTCGATTGACTCTATTTCTTCGATGCTTGGCCAGTCAAGGTGTTCGACCGGGATGGAGTGTCTGAACTGGGTGTCCAGCGCTGATCCTAGGCTCGCCAACGTATCTGCATGAGTGTTCTCCACCTGTGGAACTTGTTGGATGGTGAAAGTAGGGAATTCTTTCAAAATTCATTGGACTTTGTCCAGGTACTGGATCATTCTTGGATGTTTTGCCATGTACTCGCCTTAGGCTTGATTTGGGATCAGCTGGGAGTCTGAGTAGATGGCCAATCTTTTGATCGATAATTCTTTTGCTAGGGAAGCCCAGTGTGATGGCTTGTTCCAACAAAGTTCTGTCTGGGGTGATTATGATGACGCCTTCCCCCGCTCCCTTGTGATTTGATGCTCCGTGTAAAACCAGCCCTAAGCTCTAAAAGCCTACATAGGGGGGGTCAAGTAGGCTACAGGTCAAGGACCAACCAAATTAAAATTTTCTTGTTAATTCATACACACACGCAACAAACAATTAAGTGATTAACAAGGTAAGACAAATAACAACTGAAAGTAAACAACACACAAGAGTTGTTGACCCAGAAAACCCAAGTGGGTAAAAACTGGGAGCACCAAGCTAGGAGAGATCCAATCCACTCATTAAGAAATACAAGAAAATGAAGAAAGACTTAGTTCAATCTATCACCTATAGGCAGCTTCAATCAACCTTTCAGCATGTACCATTTCTTTATCTCTTAGCAGCAAATCCTCTCACGAGCACCAAGCTCTAGTTGTATGTAATTTGATGTATGGAGTGAGTTATGGTTTCACAGATTCATCTATCTCAATCATAGAGCATGATTGAGCTAGACGAATGAAACATATGTGTTCTGATGAATAAACTAGAAGTAATGTATTTGAAGCATAAAGTTTGATTCAACATAACAACAACACATAACAGTTTACAGCCAAACTCTTGTAATGTATACTTGGAGAGGTTTATATGTATACTATCAATCGTGTACTCTCAAGTAACATATACTAGCTGAAACAATTATAAAGATTGAAGTAAGGAAAAACAGTCAGCCATTAAAGATTTAAAGTCATCTTGGGGAAGCACTTATGTGAATGCTATCATTCTCATAACCCTCAAGAATATGAACTTAGGCTGAAAGGAAAGAAACTCTTTTCAGAGTTTTATTCCCACTCGGTTTTTAGTTGAAAAGCATGACTAGTAGGAAGGCAAGTGACATCTATTCAGAACGCATGATTTTCCCTTGAAAACCCGAGTCTATCCAACACGTAGCTTAATAGGGAGTTTTAAAAACATATTTTAATTTAAAGCTACTGTCCTAAGCATTTCAACCAAGGAGCGGTGCAAGACACAAACAGCAAGCTCAGAGAATAAAACAGAAGGCATGTTTTTGTCTTTTTAATAAACCCAAGGAGCCGCACTTTGAATCAAGGTCTGAAGAGTGGAATTAAAAAAATAGTTTATAACCCATCTCTTGGAGAAGGTGGTAGACAAGAAGATAACAACCAAGAGGTATGGGTTAAAAACTAATAAACAAATGAAATGCTTGAATCTTTAGAAAACAAAACCGTTTGAGAGTAAGTAAATTATTCTCACGTGTTTGTCAGCCCTTTTTGGAAGGGAAGGATTAAAAAAGCGTTAAAGCTGAAATAAAGAGAAATGTTGTAGCAAACAGGCAAAAATGAAAGTTGGATCAATACACGTGAACATGTATTAATCCAGTGAAAATGCATATGAGTTTTACCTTTGGCAGCAACGTGAGGACTGGGATGATCTTCAATCTATTTCAGGCTTAACCTCTAATCTATCTTAGAAACTAAGAATTAATACAATGGTTTTGTAAAATTACAAGAGAAGAGCCAAACTTGAAAATACAATCCTTACAATCTCCCCCTTTGGCCTTTTCTTAAACAAAACCATAAGATTCAATTCTAGTACAACAACAGTATTAACCTATTGATTTTGACGAAGTACCTGCACAACCTTCACAAGAAGAGTTAAATGATTCCAACATATACACATAATCCATAGAAGCCATTAAATATAAGTTTAACAGATAGTTTTACAAAAGCAACACAGAATTGAAATTGTCCCCCAAAATTGTCCCCCTTTTTGTCTTAGAAAAGAAAAAGGGACAGTAGCTCCAACGTAGCAGGTGCACATAGCTCCCCCTTAGTATGTTCACATAGCTCCCCCTTAGTATTAGATCCGACATTTCCTAGTAGGAAGCTTCCTCCTCACCGTAGGAATGTTTGGAGAAGCAGCAGGAGTTGGGGAAGGATTACCAGATTCACCAGGAGCTTCTTCAGTAGATTTTCGCTTGTGAGATTTGAGAAGCATGCTAATGAAGTCCTCATCCGAGGCAGAATCAGCAATGTCTTCCTCAACAGAGTTGGTAGGATCAGAGGAATCAAGAGAAGCAGAAGGGACAGTAGTTTTTGAAGAGGGAACAACACCCTAGAGACCATGAGACACCAACAAGTTTTGAATGGCAATGATGGAGGCTTGGTTGGCAGAAATGGCATTGGACATTTCTTTTAACAGATCATGCATGGTGTCCAGTTTGGATTGTAGTGCAAGAATTGCAGTGTCAGAGGAAGAACTGGAAGAAGAAGCAGTGGTAGGCGGGCGTTTTGATCTAGTGGAGGCAGCATCACTGCGTTTGAAAGTGGTGGCATCCACAGTGAGAGGAAGACGTCTGGAGTCAAAGAAAAACACAAGACACTCGGCTTGAAGAGCAAGATATGTAATCAAGGAGGGAAAGACAAGCCAAGTAGATTTGTCATCCTTGTTTTGAACTCCAGCATGTAAGATACTGTAAAAAATGAGTCGGCTGATGGGCACAGGGTCTGAGGAAGAAGTCATGAGATATGCCATGCCAACAAGGGATGTCGGCATTCTGGATTTGTTAGTAGGAGCAAAGACATTGGATTTTAACAGATAACACAGACATCTACCTAAAGGGGTCATATTGCCAATAGTGAAGGGACCTTTAGGTTTGACAGGACTGTCAGGTTTGAATAGAGCAGAATTGATTTGCTCTAAGGGAACTGTCTCGGCTTTGTTCCAGAACACAAGAGATTGGGCAGCAGAGGTGTGGGGTAGTTTGAAGAAGGAATTGATGATAGGGACACTGATAGAGACATATTTTCCTCTACAAAGGACAGAAATGGATTGATCTTGATCATCTATGTCAATATCAGAGGGAATATATGCATAAAATTCCTTCACAATGTGTTCATTAAACTGGTGAATGTGTGTGCACAGAAGTTTGAGAGAGAGCCTATTGATAAGTGCTAGAAAATCTTTAGGCATAGAGTGGAGAACAAACACACATTCAGACATAATTTTTTGAAAGATAGTGACAGAGTCGAAACGAGTTTGCACAGAGGAAGAAGAGAACCTTTTAACGATTTAACGATCAGAGAGGGAGGATCGCTCGGAGCAGAAGGATGAGCGGATGGACCAGCGAGAGGAGGCTCTTGAGAGCTTGAGGGAGCCGAGTGTGTGACGTGAGAGGGTCCAGAAGCAGTTTCTTCCATTGAAGCAGAGAGAAGAGAAGTGAGAAGCAAAGAGGAGAGAGAGTGCGTGAGAAGAGAGGCGGAGAAAACTAAGGAAGGTGTTCTCAAAAATACCATAGTCTCTTAGCATTTGTTTCATCCACATTAATTGAGTACAACAGTTTCCTGCAGCAATATATTCATATTCAGTGGAGGAAAGAGCAACACTGGTTTATTTTTTACTTAAAGAGACTAGGTTCTGTCCTACAAAGAAACACCCACCAGAGGTGCTTTTTCGATCATCAACACACCCAGCATAGTCTGATCACAGTAGCCTATAAGAGAGGTGTTGGACTGCCTAGAATAACAAAGACCATGGTCAATGGTAGAGTTTACATACTTGATGATCCTTTTCATAGCTTTGTGATGGGATTCTTTTGGATTAGCTTGAAATCTAGCGCATAGTCCAACATTGAAAGCAATGTCTGGTCTACTACTAGTTAAGTAAAGCAAACTTCCTATCATACTCCTATAAGTTTTTTGATCAACCGACTCACCATTTGAGTCTGCACTGATTTTAGCTTTGCTACACATGGGAGTTCTAGCTTTCTTAGCATTATCCAAGTGAAATTTTTTGACAAGATAATCTTTAGCATACTTGGATTGGCAGATAAATATACCATCATTGCATTGTTTTACTTGAAGACCGAGAAAATAGGAGAGTTCACCAACCATGAACATTTCAAATTCACTCTCCATTAGTTTAGTAAAGTTATTTACTATTTTTTCCGAAGTGGCCCCAAAAACAATGTTATCAACATAAACCTGAGCAATGATTCTATCTGAGTTGCAAGTTTTTACAAATAAGGTTTAATCAGCAGATCCTCTAATAAAACCTTCTGCCATGAGAAAACTAGACAACCTTTCATACCAAGCTCTAGGGCCTTGTTTAAGACCATAGAGAGCCTTTTTCAGTTTATAAACATGATCGGAATAATCTAAATCTTCAAATCCCTTTGGCTGTTCAACATAGACTTCCTCATTAATAAAGCCATTTAAAAACACTGTTTTGACATCCATTTGAAATAATTTGAAATTCATGTAACAGGAAACAGAAAGCAGAAGTCTAATGGATTCTAATCTAGCAACAGGAGCATAGGTCTCCTCAAAATCTATATCCTCGACTTGAGTATAGCCTTGAGCAACAAGTCTAGCCTTGTTTCTCACAACTTTTCCTTCATCATTTGATTTATTTTTTAATAGCCATTTTGTTCCAATTACGTTTTTCTCTTTTGGCCTTTTGACTAAATCCCACACATCATTCCTTTTGAATTGATTTAGTTCCTCTTGCATGGCAATTACCCAATCATCAAGGGAGAGAGCTTCCTTAATGATCTTTGGTTCAATTTGGGACATAAAACACACATGACTGATTTCTTCAACTAATTGTTTTCTTGTTTTAACTCCAGCAGTGGGGTCACCTAGGACGACATCACTAGGATGGTTCCTACCAACCCAAGGAGCAGGACTAGGTTCCACAGGTTCTGTGTGAACAACCTCATGAGATATAGGCTCAATAGATTTAGGTGGAGGTGGTTCATTGACAACTGACACGGGGTTTTCCTTTTCCATTTCAAACAAGCTAACATCGTCATCACAACAAGGCATTGAAGTTTTCAAAGAGTCATCAATGACAACATTACTAGATTCCATCATAGTCTTTGTTCGTTTGTTAAAAACTCTATAAGCTCTACTATTGGAAGTGTAACCAAGGAAGATACATTCATCACTCTTGGAATCAAATTTTGCTAGATGCTCCCTATCTCTCAAAATATAACACACACTGCCAAAGACCCTAAAGTACTTTAAGTTAGGTCTCTTATCATTCCATAACTCATAGGGAGTTTTGCTAGACATTGGCCTTAGATACACTCTATTTATTACATAGCAAGCAGTGTTGATAGCCTCAACCCAAAAATGTTTGGGCAATTCTTTACTAGAGAGCATTACCCTAGCCATCTCAATTAAGACCCTATTCTTTCTTTCAACTACACCATTTTGTTGAGGTGTGATAGGAGATGAGAACTCATGCCTAATTCCTAACTCATCACAATAATCAATGAAGGATGAGTTATCAAACTCAGATCCATGATCACTCCTAATTCTAGACAAGAGTTTCACTTTTCTTTTTTTTTCTTTTTGCATTTTATTCATGATAGATTTAAAGTGAACAAAAGTTTCTCCTTTATCTTTTCGAAAAGCTATCCAAGTAAATCTAGAGAAATCATCAACAATTACCAAGATGTACTTCTTTCCTCCTAGACTAATGGTTTGAATAGGTCCAACCAAGTCAATGTGAACGAGTTCCAGGAGTTTAGTGGTAGTCATGGAGTTAACAATTCCATGACCAGACCTTGTTTGTTTTCCTAGTTGGCACCCACTACACACGAATCTTGAGGAACTAACAAACTTAGGAATACCCCTCACTATTTCCCTTTTAGATAGAATCTCAAGGTCCTTGAGATTGACATGGCCTAGTCTTTGATGCCACAATGTCATAGAGTTGTCAATTGAGAGATTACAAGCAACATTTGCATCTCCTTAGCTTCTTTTACTTTTACTAACCATGAGTGAGCCTGAGAATATCCCAAGCTTCTTTAGAAGTTTCACAGTTTTCAATATAGGCAAATTGTTCAGGGTTCACAGCAACAAACAAGGCATTCAAGGCTTTCCTATTTGAGTTTGCGAGAGTCTGTTCTTCAACAGTCCAGTCATCCTCCTCTTTTAATTCACGTTCCCCAAAGGGATTAATGGTGGTTGGAGGATTCCAACCATCTGTAGTCATTTTCCAAGCCTTAGAATCTAAGGCAAGTAAGAAGGCACGCATCTTGTGTTTCCAAGCAGAGTAGTATTCACCATTAAACAATGGTGGGTGAGCCACAGAGCCATGAGCTCTATCTCTTTCCATAGAGATGACTTAGAGTCGGATCTACACTACTTAAGGTGTAGTGCCCGCTCTGATACCAATTGTAAAACCAGCCCTAAGCTCTAAAAGCCTACATAGGGGGGGTGAAGTAGGCTACAGGTCAAGGACCAACCAAATTAAAAAGTTATTGTTAATTCATATACACACGCAACAAACAATTAAGTGATTAACAAGGTAAGACAAATAACAATTGAAAGTAAACAACACACAAGAGTTGTTGACCCAGAAAACCCAAGTGGGTAAAAACTAGGAGCACCAAGCTAGGAGAGATCCAATCCACTAATTAAGAAATACAAGAAAATGAAGAAAGACTTAGCTCAATCTATCACCTATAGACAACTTCAATCAATCTTTCAGCATGTACCATTGCTTTATCTCTTAGCAGCAAATCCTCTCACGAGCACCAAGCTCTAGTTGTATGTAATTTGATGTATGGAGTGAGTTATGGTTTCATAGATTCATCTATCTCAATCATAGAGCATGATTGAGCTAGACGAATGAAACATACATGTTGTGATGAACAAGGTATTAAATGTCGATATTATCTCCGATATTATCCCGATAATATCGGATTTTTGGGGGGCCGATATTTTCGCAACAAACCGTAGTGTTATCGTCAATATATCGATATTTTTATTGATATTATCCCGATAATATCGGGGACGATAATATCAACATTTTATGAATGATTTGGGCAATATATCGCGATATTATCAATAATATCCCGATAATATCCCGATACGAAACCCAAAAATATTTATATACATGGTTTTTGTGAAAACCATTTTACTCCTTCAACACCTTAACTACCATATCACTTATGTTTTTGTGAAAATATGCTAAAATATTTATATATATACATGGTTTTGTTTTGAATTCTTTTTGCAAGAAACAAATTTTCACATGAAATGAGTAGTAACTATGGTTATACTCATAACCAACCATTTCCCTACCCTTCATATCCCATTCCTGTTGGGATGGAATTAAGCAACTCATGGAAAGAATCCGAGACTCAATCTTCAAATGATTTTGCTTATGAACAACGTCAACCAATCTCGGATCCATATGGGTGGCATGTTAACAATTACATGCAAAACTATTTTGGGGATTTATCATTTGATGACTACTCCTCACAATATACTTACTCTACACATAGAGATGATGAAGATAGTGAAAATTTTGAACCTCATAGGAACTCTATGTGTGTTGGCTGCGCAAATCTCACGGCATGGTGCTCCGAGGCGAAGGGATATGCGTCAACACATGACGTCCAATCGAGGCTGAAAATCTACATGGTGGAGCCTGATCAGAGCAAGTGGGTAGTCCAATCGACATTTGGGATCGTGAAGCATGGTGGTGTGACCCCATAAATCCTGGTAAATCTCGGCCGCCGCCCTGATCGTGGGTTCTGCGCTTCTGGCCGTGGAGACGCATTTAATGCTCTGATAGCTGGTGACCTAATCTCTCAAGTTGTAAGAATTTTTGTAAGAATGTCTGCGCTTAACCACTTTGATTTCTATCTCCAAATCCTGACGCTAGTCACTTCCCCTCTTCCCTCGTGCATTAAATGCCTCTTTGCAGCCAGTGGGTTTGCTAGTCAGAGGCATTACTTCTTTAAATGAAGTGTGGGCCCCGGCTGATGCGAAGACTGGGCCGTTATCGGCCGTGATAGTCTCAGGTATACCGAATCTGTGGACGATGTGATTCTCAAAGAATTTGACCACCTGTGCGCTAGAAATCGATCGATAGGACTCCGTCTCGACCCATTTAGTAAAATAGTCGGTTGCCACCAAAATCCATGCATGTTGGTTGGACGCGGCTGGATAGATTTTGCCAATGATGTCAATGGCCCAGCCTTTGAATGGCCACGGTTTAGTAACCGGGTGGAGGGCTTCGGCCGGTACCCTTTGTATGGGGCCGTAGATTTGACACTTGATACACCCTTTCGCATATTCTATGCAGTCTTTTAAAACGGTCGGCCAATAATAGCCATGCCTCCGAACCAACCATCTCATCTTGATACCAGACTGATGAGCGCCGCAAATCCCCTTGTGAGATTCAGTCATGATCACCTTAATGTCTTCGGCGTTGGGACATAGGAGTAATAAGCCGTCTGATCCCTTCCGATACAGCTCGTTCTGATAAATCAAATAACACCGAGCTCGGAAGCGCGTAGTCCTTTCATGGTTGCTGGAGGGGTCACGCAGATACTTCACTATGGGGTAGCGCCAGTCGGCTTCGGCCGTATTGACTTCGTCGGTGATTTCGGCCAACGACACTTGCATTGTCATTCCTTGCTCAGCTAAAGCCGGCAGGGTACGCCTCTCGATTCTTATCACGCGATCGTGGTCGCTGTCCAGAATATTCACACCTGACGCTACCTGGGCCATCTCATTGGCCTCATGGTTTCCGGTGCGCGGTACATGAACAAAGGAGATCCTAGAAAACTCATCGGCCGTATTGAGGGCCGTTACGTAGTACATAGTTAAATTCTCGCTCGTGGACTGGTATTCCCCGGTCAGTTGGTTAATTACTAGCTGAGATTCACTGTAGACCAAGACATGAGTTGCCTTCATTTCTTTTAGAATCTCGAGACCGATGATGAGTGGCTCGTATTCAGCCTGATTATTGGTGCATTTAAAATCAAGCTGAAACGCAAATTGCCACCTTTGTCCTTGAGGGGACTCGATCACGACTCCGGCCCCAGACCTGGCCTCGGTACTGGAGCCATCGAAGTACATGGTCCAGTAGTTCTTTTCCATGCGGGCCATGCCGATCTCGACCTCTAACTCTTCTTCCTGTCCCTGGGCCAGGTGGTGAGCCAGGAAGTCGGCCAACGCCTAACCCTTGACCGATTTCTGAGCCACATATTGGAAGGTGAACTCTGATAACGCCATCGTCCACTTCCCGATTCGGCTGCGCATAATCGGCCGAGTGAGCATATACTTGATAAGGTCGATCCTGGAGATGATCTGAACGACCGAAGGAAGCATGTAGTGACGCAACTTGGAAGCCGCAAAGTAGAGCGCTAGGCATAACTTCTCGATCGGTGAATAGTTTAGCTCGGCTATGTTATGGGTGCGGCTTAGATAGTGCACTGCTTGTTCTCGTTCAGACTCGTTGTTCTGAGCCAGCAGACAGTCGATAGAGCCCTCTGAAGCCGAAATGTAAAGCCTCAAGGGTTTCCCTCTTTTTGGCGGCATAAGGACTGGTGGTTGAGATAAATATCTCTTGATGTCGTCGAGGGCCGCTTGATATTCTACTCCCCATACGAACCGTTCCGTGTCTTTTAGTTTGAGCAGAGGAGTCAACGGCCGGATTTTCCCTGCCAAGTTGGATATGAATCGCCTCAAAAAGTTGACCTTACCGAGGAAGGATTGGAGTTCCTTCTTGGTCCTCGGCGGAGGTGCCGCCATAATGGCCGTAGCTTTATTTTTATCCACCTCGATCCCTCGTTGGTGAACCAAGAAACCGAGAAAGTTCCCGGCAGTGACACCGAAAGCACATTTCTTAGGGTTCATCTTTAGGCCGTGCGCCCGCATTCGGTCGAAAGCTTGTCAGAGATGCCCTACATGGTCAGCTTTGGATGGGGATTTTACAACCACATCGTTGATGTAAACTTCAACGGTTCGGCCAATAAGGTCGTGGAAAATAAGGTTCATAGCTCGTTGGTATGTCGCGCCGGCATTCTTTAGGCCGAACAGCATGACCACCCATTCGTAGGCTCCGATTGCGCCTAGACATCCGAATGTTGTCTTGTGGACATCTTCTTCGGCTATGAAGATTTGGTTGTAACCAGCATGGCCGTCCATGAAAGACAGGAGCTCGTGCTTTGCGACTCCGTCCACCAGGAGGTCGGACATAGGCATGGGGTACTCGTCCTTGGGGGTCGCGAGGTTCAGGTTTCTGTAATCGGTGAAAACCCTCAAAGCCCCAGTCCTTTTTAAGATCGGTACGATGTTAGCCAACCACTCAACGTATCGAGTCGTACAAATGAAGCTGGCTTTAAGGAGCCGTTCAATTTCCTCCTTGATTTTAAGTTGTACTTCGGTTGAGAACCGCCTTGGCGGCTGTTGGAAAGGTCTAAACCCCTCCTTAATCTTCAATTCGTGCTCGACCAAACTTCTTGGTAATCCAGGCATCTCATGGTAATCCCAAGCAAAACAATCCTTATATTCATGGAGCAGGCCGATAATCTCGGCCTTTAATTCTGGATTCAAAAGTTGGCTTACAAAAAGAGGCCATGGTTCGGCCTCGGTCCCTACACTTATTTCTAACAAGGGGTCCTGGACTTCGGGGTAGCCATCCTCCATCTCGGCAGGCGCCGTTTCTAGGTCGTCGATGGTTAAAACATCCACGTCGTCAGATTCGTGGAGGAACTCGATCTGGTTGATCGGTGAGTTTGGCCTTAAGGATTCCTCCGCCCAATGTTCCAGCAGTCTTTCCAGCAGGTCAGTCACGGCCACTGCTCCCTCTTCTCTAGTGGCTTTGTCTGTCATCTAGAGGCTAGTGAGGTCGATCAATACTTCGCGCGCCGAATCCTGTCGGACATTCTCGGCACCTAACTCCAGCACTTTCTAGGCCGTTGTCCTGGTTGGTCGGCCGCTTTCGTCGTGGCCGGTGAGGACAACCCATCCAACGTCATCGTCGTAAATCCGTGCTTGCACGGCGTTGGCTTCGAAAGGTTTTTCGTCGGCCGGGTGTATGGACACCTTCTGGCCATCCCAAAAGAACAACAGTTGGAAGAGGGAAGACGATATGCATCCAGATTGATGGATCCAGTCACTGCCGAGTAATATATTGTAGTCGACACTAGACTCGACTACGTAGAAGGCCGCGACTCTTGTCTGGTCGGCCACGGTGATTTTCAATGGCAATACCCCAATGGTCTTAGATTTATTGTCGACGAAGCTGCTCATGACCACGTCACTGGGGATGAGGTCCTCTTTTGACTTGTCCAGCTTCCTCATCAGGGAATAAGGAATGATATTGACCGTCGCCCCGCAGTCAACGAAGACTTTGGTCACGAGTACACCCTCCACGTGAGCCGAGATGTACAACGGCTTGAGGTGTCGGTATTTGTTTGGCTCGTCTCTGGGTATTACTTCGTTAAAAGCCACGGCCAACAACTGTTCCTTTGTTTTTGGCCTCTAATCAAGTTGCTCCTCGACCACGTCATCATCCAGGCCGTTGCTCTACCCTCCTGGGGCTAAAACCTCAGATGGCAGTACCAAGACCATGTTCATGCTGACCTCCTTCGGCTCGTGCCGGTCTCCCCTACCAGTTCCCTCTTTGGCCACACAGCCGTCCTTGGCAAGGGCTTTTTCCTCAACCATCCTGAGGATCCCCTCGTATTCTTCATCTGAGATTCCTAACGCGGGGTCGTCTTCGGCCTCATGCCCAAAGAAAGGATCACCGGGGCCCTCGACCATAGGCCTTGCAGTCCCAGGGATATTGCCTGTGGACACTTTGATTTCAGGGGAGTCTAAGGCCTCGACCTTCTTATCGAGGGCTCGTCTAGCCTTAGCCAACGTATCCCTGGCCGTCAAGTAGTCATCCAATCGGCTTACCCGAGCCTTTTCCTCGGCCGTCAGACCAAAGATAGTGTCGGTCGGAGTCACGGTAAAATATTGGCGGAGGTATTCTAAGTTGCCCTTACTGAAGGGGGCCTTGGCCTCCAATCTTCCCAGGTCAGGTTGGTAACCTGGCATCCCTCTTGCTCTGGCTTCTCTGTTTGCCTGGTATACGGCCTTAATGGCCGAGTCAGATCCTCTGGTAATGAGGAGCCCCTCCGCCTTAGTGTTCTTGAGGGCCAACTCCACGATTTCACGGTTCTCAGGGGTCATGCCGTATAGGTCGATGGCAGAGTGGTCTTTATGGAATTCTCTTCCGTGGTAAACGTCAATGATACCCTCATCTGTTTTCTCTAGGGCCGCGGCCTTTGGTTCAACAGAAACGGCCGCTGTTCTACGAGGGTTCTCGCCCTGCCTAGAGTGCCACGTCCTTGGAGGCCTGGTGCTGGCCGTCTTCGTCGTAGAAGAGACGATTAGTGCGAATGGTGGCTCGTCTGCGATCTCCATTTTCCTTTGGCGTTTGGAACCCTCGGCCTGGGTTGTCTGTGTTCTGGCCTGCTGAACCTGTCTTTGCATTCTCCTCAGCTGGGTTTTCGTCAGTGGTTCGACCCTGCCCCCAGGTCACGCATGATACCAACGGTCATCCCGGATGACGGGTGGTTTGAAAGTCTTTACTGGCCTTGGGGTGGCCTCGTCTCTGTGGTCAACCGAGATACTGGGGGTTCGTGCCCCCAGTCTATCAAAAACAGCTCTGGTGGCTGGCCGGCGGTCGCACTGCCCGCCGAATTTCTTCACAGTCGGTTGAGAGGGCTCAGCGGCCTTCCTCTTGTTCTCCTGTAGTCTGGGCTGACCGATTCCACCCTTGCATCGGTTGCAAAACACCGGCCCTGGTTCGGCCAACGGGTCCTTTCCTTTCGCCGGCCGCTGAACTTCCCTATATTCGGCCCGAAGCTGGGCATTGACCATGTTGACGACAGGTGGAGGGAATGGCTTGGAGTCAACCTGCATGGCCGCCTTCTCCGGGAACTGAAGCTTCTTTTCGTCTATCAACCTTTGGATGACGTCTCGCAGGACAACACAGTTGTTGGTGTTGTGAGACCAAGAACTGTGGTACTTGCAGAACGTCTTTCCTTTGAGCTCGTCAGGTTTCGGAAATTTATGTCCGAAGGACAATTTAACCTTTTTCTCGGTCAATAAAAGGTCGAAGATAGCCTCGGCCCTTCGTTTCTCGAGCCGCTAATTTGGCATCGGGAATCTTTGTGCGGCTATTGTCGGCCTTGACAAGTCCTTTGCAGACGAATGGTTTGTCAATGCTGACTTCGGCTGAGCTTACCTTGGCCTCGCCGCTCTCGGCCACCGCGGAGCCGTCTGCTTCGGCGTAGCCGACGATGGGATTCCTGTAGTAAGTTCCTTTCGAAGCCGTCTTCTTCTGCATTTCTTCCTTCAACAAGGATGCGTATCTGTCCACCTTGTTGATCAAGTCATGCATGTCCCGGAATTCAATCCCCTGGAACTTTTTCGGGTATTCGAATTCCAGGCCTTCCTCGGCCATTTTGACAAATTCCCTTTCTGGTAGATTTGTTCGGCACCAGTTCCTGCATGTTTTGAATCGCTGCAGATAATCGCGAGGTGACTCATCTGAAGCCTGACTCATTCTTGCTAGCTCGGCTACCGTTATTTCTCGGTTGGTTTGATAGAAATGTTTGTGGAATATCTTTTCCATGTCAGACCAATCCCTCACCGAATTTATGAACCATGAGAATGCTGCGCCGGTCAGGGAGTGAACAAATAATCGGAGTTTTTGGGCGTCCGAATCGGCCTCTCCACACTGGGCGTCCTATGTGCCCATCCCCGGAGAATAGCATGAATTCTGGCAACCGATAGTTCCGGGGAAGAGGGGTTCGGTCAATTTCTGGTGGGTACAGCTTTGTATACCTTGGCGCTTCCGGCCGCCTCTGAGCCAGGCCGTCCTCGATCATTCGCCGGACGTCTTCGAACCGAAGCCCTTGGGGGGTGCCTCTTGTTGGGCCGCAAAAGGCCGTGGGACTTGAACATGGGTCTCGGCCGTTGCGACCGAGCCGGGCGGCACTAGATAAGTGCCATGGGCTGGACCAGGGTGCGTGTGAGTTGCCGTCGGAATGGCCGAACCGTACTGAAGGTGGGAGCCCAACGGTAATAACGACGCCTGCAACGGTGGGGTAACGGTCGAATTACTCTGACCGTATTATTGCGGTGACACCGTGGTCGTGTTACTTGGGCCGGGCTGCGTCTGGACGGCCAAAGTAAGGATTGGGCCGAGCTGCTGGATCGCGGAATGAGTGGGGCTACTTTTCCCTAATGACACGGCCAAAGCATGGAGTGGGCCGTACGCTGTTTCTGCTGGGTAGGTCGGCCCGGGATTTGCCCATGTTGGCTGGGATTGCCCCCAGCTACTCATCAGCGGCTGAGAATGCTGGCCGTAGCCTGACGCTTGGGTGCGGCCAGAGGCGCTGAGGCTGCTGCTTTCGCCGTAAGGCTCAATCCTCTTGCGCTCTTGGCTCCTCTGTCCGGTTCTGGGAGGTGTCGCGGACGAGGTCACCGGCATTCTCTCCTGAAAGAGCGTCCGTAGTTCTGAGGAAAATCTGTCCATTGCGGCCATAAAGGATGTCTCTATCCTGTAGGCCTGCTTAGACATCAAATCCTCGACCACTGCTTGCTCTTGTATAGACTCGGCCGTGTGATCCGTCTTCATTGGAACACTGGTCGAGATTCTGACCGCTTGTTCTGTCTCGGCGATATTTATCGGTGAGGTGGACTCAGGAGTCTCGGAAGTCATTTCGACTGTCTTATTCTTGAGCTTCGCCTGTGCCCTAGTTTCCACCACGAGTTTTTGACCCAAAAAAAAAAAAAAAAAGTCCCATCGGGCGTGCCAAAAGTGTTGGCAGCGCAAATCTCACGCCCTGGTGCTCCGGGCCGAAGGGATATGCGTCAACACGTGACGTCCTTCTTTTGGATGCGATGCGGTTGTGCACATCGAGAGAGTGATGTGTTTGGATAAAATGGTTAAGTGGTGCACCTGTTCAATTTCGACTTCTAATCAAACAATTGTGGCCGAGAGAAGAACTGATCTCGGCCGTTAGGTTCACGGCCTGAGCTACAAGGCCGTTTAGTGGTGGTGTTGATGGTGGGTTTTGGGCGGTGCTCCGACGCGTTGCTCGGAGAGTGACGGTCGTATGATATATGGGGTGGACGAGAAAGTAACAGAGATGGTGCTCCGGCGCCTTGAAGATCAAGGGTCGTATGATATATTGATGAATGGATTTTCCTTACAATCTATCACTACTCCTAGGAAAGCAAGTAAAGGTATTGAAAGTGCATTACAGGACATGAAAGACAGGAAAATATAATTTGCTCTGTGGGAGGCTTTTGGTTTGGTGTTTGAACCCTTTGAATGTAGCTCGAGCTTGTTATTTATAGGAAGAGCTCTGGAGGAGTAATCGAGGCTGAAAATCTGCACGGTGGAGCCTGATCAGAGCAAGTGGGTAGTCCAATCGACATTATGGATCGTGAAGCATGGTGGTGTGACCCCATAAATCCCGGTAAATCTCGGCCGCCGCCCTGATCGTGGGTTCTACACCCCTGGCCGTGGAGACGCATTTAATGCTCTGGTGGTGTTGGCTGCGCAAATCTCACGGCCTGGTTCTCCGGGCCGAGGGGATATGCGCTTAACACGTGGCTTCCTTCTTTTGGATGCGGTGCGGTTGTGCGCGGGCGTGCCAGCACGGTCTACCGTGCGTCGGGGTGTGATGTGGTTTGGATGAGATGGTCAAGTGGTGCGCCTGTTTTGACTCCTAATCATATGATTGTCGCCGAGAGAGGAACTGATCTCGGCCGTCAGGTTCACGGCCTGAGCTACAAGGCCGTTTAGTGGTGGTGTTGGTGGTGGGTTTTGGGCGGTGCAGTTTGAATGTAGTTTGAACTTGGTATTTATAGGAAGAGCTCCTGGATGAGTAATCGAGGCTGAAAATCTGCATGGTGGAGCCTGATCAGAGCAAGTGGGTAGTCCAATCGACATTTGGGATCGTGAAGCATGGTGGTGTGACCCCATAAATCCTGGTAAATCTCGGCCGCCGCCCTGATCGTGGGTTCTGTGCTTCTGGCCGTGGAGACGCATTTAATGCTCTGATAGCTGGTGACCTAATCTCTCAAGCTGTAAGAATTTTTGTAAGAATGTCTGCGCTTAACCACTCTGATTTTTATCACCAAATCCTGACTTTAGTCACTTCCCTTCTTCCCTCGTGCATTAAATGCCATTTTTTGCAGCTAGTGGGTTTTGCTAGTCGGAGGCGTTACTTCATTTAATGAAGCGTGGGACCTTGTTGCCAAGTGGCGATTTAACTTTAATATCTTCGGCCGTGCCTCTTTCGCCCTTCGGCCTCGACCTGTAATACCGCGTTTGCGAGGCCGAGATGATTATGCCTTTGCAGCTTCCCTTTTGTGTTTAGGAAGGCAAATGCCCAACGAACCGTCTCAGTTCATGGGCCGGTACTAGGGCCGAGAGAGGTCGTTTCGGCCATTTTACGGCCGAGATTTATTAGGCACAAACAATGTGGTACTAAGTCACTGATGTATCTTACCATGCAATGTATAAAGTGTAAAATATTGTAGTAATTCGTTATATATAAATGATTATGGTGTGTTTAATCTTCTTTCATTAATTACTACATATTTTCTACACTTACAGTGTTTGCCAGCTCGCTATATAATCAACTTAAATCAGTTAAATCCATCATGCAATGCATTTCCTTCCAATTTTTTGTGATAAACTAATAGATATTTGACCAAATAAACATCCTGCAAAGTTTCAATAAAAATTTCCAAGATTTTCTTACAATTTCCGTGGTATTTATTCAATTTTTACCGATCCCGATAATATCCCGATATTTCCATCGACATTTCCGTGTTTTTGGACTTCCGATATTTCCGATACCAACGATATTTTAGACCTTGGTGATGAATAAACTAGAAGTAATGTATTTGAAGCATAAAGTTTGATTCAACAAAACAACAACACAGAACAGTTTACAGCTGAAATCTTGTAATGTATACTTGGAGAGGTTTATATGTATACTATCAATCGTATACTCTCAAGTAACATATACTAGCTGAAACAATTATAAAGATTGAAGTAAGAAAAAACAGTCAGCCATTAAAGATTTAAAGTCATCTTGGGGAAGCACTTATGTGAATGCAATCATTCTCATAACCCTCAAGAATATGAACTTAGGCTGAAAGGAAAGAAACTCTTTCCAGAGTTTTATTCCCACTCGGTTTTTAGTTGAAAAGCATGACTAGTAGGAAGGCATGTGACATCTATTCAGAATGCATGATTTTCCCTTGAAAACCCAAGTCTGTCCAACACGTAGCTTATATAGAGAGTTTTAAAAACATATTTTAATTTAAAGCTACTGTCCTAAGCATTTCAACCAAGGAGCGGTGCAAGACACAAACAGCAAGCTCAAAGAATAAAACAGAAGGCATGTGTTTGTCTTTTTAATAAACCCAAGGAGCCACACTTTGAATCAAGGTCTGAAGAGTGGAATTTAAAAAATAGTTTATAACCCATCTCTTGGAGAAGGAGGTAGACAAGAAGATAACAACCAAGAGGTATGGGTTAAAAACTAATAAACAAATGAAATGCTTGAATCTTTAGAAAACAAAACCATTTGAGAGTAAGTAAATTATTCTCACATGTTTGTCAGCCCTTTTTGGAAGGGAAGGATTAAAAAAGCGTTAAAGCTGAAATAAAGAGAAATGTTGCAGCAAACAGGCAAAAATGAAAGTTGGATCAATACACGTGATGTATTAATCCAGTGAAAATGCATATGAGTTTTACCTTTGGCAGCAACGTGAGGACTGGGATGATCTTCAATCTATTTCAGGCTTAACCTCTAATCTATCTTAGAAACTAAGAATTAATACAATGGTTTTGTAAAATTACAAGAGAAGAGCCAAACTTAAAAATACAATCCTTTCACTCTGTTTACATTCAACTGCCACAAGTCGTTAGGTAGGTTTGAATCGGTGGGGGAGGTATCGTCTGCTTTTCTCTTGCTTTTTGTGACCAACTTCTCTTCTTTGGCTATCAAACTAAACTCTACAACAAAATCTGCTAAAGCCTAAGCTTTTATGGCAGTCTTCGACCGGTAGAAGAGGTCGTATTGACTGAGTTCGATAGCCCATTTCATGAGTCATTGAGAAGCGTCGGGGCTATGGAGGATCGATCTCAAAGGAAATTCTGTCATGAAAATTATCCGGTGAGCTTGATAGTATGGCCTTAGTTTTCTCGCGAAAACCACAAGCGAAAAAATGAGCTTCTCCATTTTCGGATAGCTAGTCTATGCATCGAGGAGAGCTTTTGAAGTGTAGAATACCGGATATTGTGCCCCCAGATCTTCTCATATGAGAGCTGAGCTGACAGCTGAGTCGAACACTACCAGGTAGATGTACAAGTCTTCACCTGGTACCGATTTTGAGAGTATGGGCGGTGAAGTGAGGTAGGTTTTCAAGTTTTGAAAATCAACTTCGCACTCGTCATCCCACTTGTCTTTGTGTCCTTTCTTCAAGGCTTTGAAGAATGGCCTGCACTTGTCGGTAGATTGATAGGCTTTTTAGTACCTGTGCAAACAGGGTTAAAACTCCCACAAAACTTGCAAGAATGACAAGGTTATTGTAGTATAAATGATTCTCGCAAGGTCGTTCTCCGCAGGGATTATTAAATAACTTGTATCAAACCAAATTCTAATTAATTATTGTAAAAGAGAAATTTGAGATGTTTGATTTGAAGACCTTAAATTAAAATGAATTTAACTAATAAAATAAGGCAATATGCAAACTTAAACTAAGGGCAAGGGAAACAGTTGTGTTTTTAGAAATCAAATTAAGAAAGCACTAGGGATCCGCCGTCACCTTAACAATTCTATATAGTTCTCCCAATTACTTATGACCTATACATGCATATTTCGAAGGTTAGGTATTCCTAATATATGCCTACTTGGACCCCCAACATAGAGCGTATATCACACATGCAATCCGTCTGTGGTATTCAGATCAAATCTAAACATACATGACTCATTAAGTTCTGTGAAACCTTTTGAAAAACCAGGCAACCCTTAAGACGTGGTATTCATCCTAAGTGAACTTGCACATATTAATCACAAGAAGCCTTCGTCAATTTCAGGGACCGACCTCCGACCAAAACTGCATCAAATTACTTTTCTAAACATCCTAATGGTGATCAAGCATCAAGACACTTAGATAGTTTAACCCAGTGATGAATAATTCGAAAACCTGCATGCATATAATCATAAGCAAATTGGACAGAAACTACATATTCTTGCTAAGGCTCGTGGCCTCACCCTAGCAAAAGAGAGTTAGTTACGCATGTTCATAATAAAAATAATCAAGTTCTTCATTAAAATAATAAAGATCGAAAACACCTTGAAGTAGAAGTTCTTCCAAAACCCTAGCAAAAGTCACATTCAAAAACCAAAAGAGAAGTCCTAAAATTTGCTGTGAAAAATAACTTAAATACCTCCTAAAACCTAGCTGCCCAATCCCCACAAGGAAACTCGGTTAAAATAAGATAATACTAGGATATAAAATCCAAATTGGATTAGGAGAATCTGCCCCCAATCTGCCCAGCCACGTTTTGGCCTCAAATCTGCTCCAAATCCAGCCCAATATAGCTCGTTTTAAAGATAAAAACGTTCCAAACACTTCTCCAGAAGGCCACGAATCCATCAGAGGTCATCTCGGGCTCCAAAAACGCCATAAAATCCCAAAACGTCACTTTCCAGCACTGCACACTGCTCCTTTATTTTATCTCCAGAAAATAACCGCTTGGTAGAAAAGTCTGAAATTTTGATACGATCAAGCCAAGTGACTCACGAACGTCCTCCAACTAGAATTACTCCAAAATTCATCCATTTGATTATGTTTTGCTCCAGAGGAAGTCAAAAGTCCTATATTGGAAATATAATTCAAAGTATCAAAATTCTTCCAAAATATTAACCAAAATATATTAAGAATGGGGTTAAATATATAATATAAAATATGCCCATCATAGATCTCGAGAGTGTCTGCCGCGCAAATCTCACGGCCTGGAGTTCCAGGCCGAGGGGATATACGTTGACACGCGGCTTTCTGCTTTTGGGTGTGGTGCGGTTGTGCACGGGCGTGCCAGCACGGTCTACCGTGCGTCGAGATTGTGGATGTGAATGGAAGTGGTCAAGTGGTGCGCCTGTTTGGACTTGCCTTCTGATTAAACGATTGTAGCCGAGAGAGGAACTAATCTCGGCTGTCAGGTTCACGGCCTGAGCTACAAGGCCGTTTAGTGGTGGTGTTGATGGTGGGTTTAGGGCGTTGCTCCGGCGCGCTGCTCAGTGAGCGGCGGTCGTATGATATATGGGGTGAATGAGCGAACAACAAAGATGGTGCTCCGGCGCCTTGAAAATCAAGGGTCGTATGATATATTGATGAATGGATTTTCCTTATAGTCTAACACTACTCCTAGGAAAGCAAGTAAAGATATTGAAAGTGCATTACAGGAAAATATAAGTTGCTCTGTGGGAGGCTTTGCTTTGGTGTTTGAACCATTTGAATGTAGCTTGAGCCTTGTATTTATAGGAAGAGTTCCTGGATGAGTAATCGAGGCTGAAATCCTGCATAGTGGAGCCTGATTAGCGCAAGTGGGTAGTCCAATCGACATTTGGGATCGTGAAGCATGGTGGTGTGACCCCGTGAATCCCGGTGAATCTCGGCCGCCGCCCTAATCGTGGTTTCTGCACAACTGGCCGTGGGGACGCATTTATTGCTCCGATAGTTAGTCACCCAATCTCTCAAGTTGCAAGAATTCTTGTGAGAATGTCTGCGTCTAATCACTCTGCTTTCTGTCGCCAAATCCTGACTTCCATCACTTCCCACCTTCCCTCGTGCATTAAATGCTTATTTGTGGCTAGTGGGTTTGCTGCAATAAACAGAGGCACTACTTCATTAAATGAAGCGTGGGACCCTGCTGCCACTTGATGATCTGACTTTAATATCTTTGGCCGTAAAATTGTTTGGCCTCGGGCTCGGCCTATAATCTAGGCCGAGAAGATCGTGCCTTAGCAACTTTTCTTTTGCTTTCAGGAAGGCCGAACATCTTGGCCAAACGCCGCGTTTAGTCCTTCGAGCGAGTGCCAGGGCCGAGGAAAAGGGGCGCCTTCGGCCAGTTCATGGCCGTGATTTATCAGGCACAAACAGAGAGCTGCTGCTCTACTCGTTAGACTTTGTATCTACTTTGTTGTGGCAGTTGACTTCATGTTGAGTATAGCATTGATTTGATTTTGTTTGTACCTAATCAGTCACGGCCAGAAACTGGCCGAGGGAGCTCTTTTTCTCGGCCCTAGTACTTATTCGTGGAACCAAAACGCGGCGTTTCGCCGAGATACTTGGCCTTCCTGAAGACAGAAGAAAAGTTGCTAAGTCACAATTATCTCGGCCTCGATTATAGGCCGAGGCCGAGGCCGAAAAAAATTGCGGCCAAAGATATTAAAATCAGATCGTCAAGTGGCAGCAAGGTCCCACGCTTCATTTAATGAAGTAGTGCCTCTGTTTATTGCAACAAACCCACTGGCCAAGAATAGGCATTTAATGCATGAGGGAAGGTGGGAAGTGACTGAAGTCAGGATTTGACGACAGAAAACAGAGTGATTAGACGCAGACATTCTCACAAGAATTCTTGCAGCTTGAGAGATTGGGTGACTAACTATCAGAACAATAAATGCGTCCCCACGGCCAGTTGCACAGAAACCACGATTAGGGCGGCGGCCGAGATTCATCGGGATTCATGGGGTCACACCACCATGCTTCACGATCCCAAATGTCGATTGGACTACCCACTTGCTCTGATCAGGCTCCTCCAGGAACTCTTCTTATAAATACAAGGCTCAAGCTACATTCAAAGGGTTCAAACACCAAACCAAAGCCTCCCACAGAGCAACTTATATTTTCCTGTAATGCACTTTCAATATCTTTACTTGCTTTCCTAGGAGTAGTGTTAGTTTGTAAGGAAAATCCATTCATCAATATATCATACGACCCTTGACTTTCAAGGCGCCGGAGCACCATCTCTGTTAAAAGTCAAGTCCAAACAGGCGCACCATTTCACCACTTCCATCCAAACCACACCTCGACGCACGGTAGACCATGCTGGCACGCCATCGCACAAACGCACCACATCCAAAAGCAGGAAGCCGCGTGTCAACGCATATCCCCTCGGCCCGGAACACCAGGCCGTGAGATTTGCGCGGCAAACACTTTTGGCACGCTCAGTGGGACCCTTGTCAAAAAACTTATGGTGGAAACCATGGCACAGGCAAAGCTAAAAAACAAAGCAGTCGAAATGACTCCTGAGACTCCTGAGTCCACGTCACCAATCACCGAGACCAAAGATTCGATCGGGATCTCGGCCAGCGTTCCAATAACGATGGATCGCTCGGCCGAGTCCATGCAGGAACAAGCAGTAGTGGAGGAATTGATGTCCAAGCAGGCTTACAGGATAGAGACATCCTTTATGGCCGCAATGGACAGATTCTCCTCGGAGCTGCGAACGCTTTTCCAAGAGAGGATACCGGTAACCTCGCCCGCGACGCCTCCCAGAGCCGGACAAAGAAGCCGAGAGCACGAAAGGGTCGAAACTTGCGACGACAATAGTAGCCTCGACGTCTCTGGCCGACCTATACTTTGGCCGACCAATACTTTGGGCGGGGTAGACCTGCGTTATCTACGATCCAGCATCTCGGCCCGACCCATACTTTGGCCGACCAAGCACGATCCGGCCAGAATAACATGACTGAAGCATTACCACAGCAATGCGAGCAAAAAGGCTTGACCACTGCATTACCAGTGCAAATACACGGTCCGGCCGTTCCAACAACAACGCAGACGCACTTGGATTCCCAGCCCGTGGAGATTCAACGGAACCAGGTGGCCGTACCTCGACGGCCGGCGAACCAGGCGTATCTCGGCCAAACCCACGGTGTCCCTCTGAAACGGCCCGACATGGTTGCAGTGGCCGAGTCCCTTGCTCAAACGGCCCGGTAGGTGAAGCTGCGAAACGATGACCAACAGGCGATACCCCCTCGAGGGATTCACGTCAGCGATACCTGGTATGTGACCAAGGACGGCCCGGTTCAGCGACGGCCGAGGGCACCGGGGTGCACAAAACCGTACCTATCAGGAAAACCCATGGTTTGGCGCAATTTATTCCCTAAGGTTTCTTGGGCTCGCCGCGACTCACAAAGCTCGGCCGTGGATACATCTCTTTATGTCTTGGCCGACGGCCATGACACTAATAAACCATTAAAACCAGAGGTTCGTTTTCTTCAGGATGTCAAGCAACATGGCCGAGAGAAGAACTACTCGCAAATAATGCCCAGGAGTTCCGAGAACTCAGAACAGTCGAAACTCGACGCCTACGACTCTGCGAAAGTCCAAAAGAAGATGGCGCCGAGGACTTACGACAAAAAAGTCAAAAAGCAGAAAAGAGGAAGGTAGGCGAACGAGCTAAACAAAAGGCACGGCCAACGTATAAAAGAGGAAAGTATGCATGTAGTCTTTCAGAAAAGAAGGCCCTTGCCTTGCATTTAGATAAAAGGGGCATCACTTACAAAAAGAGAACGGCCGGTTATGGCCGAAGTAACATATACTTATATGTCTGTAGTCATCAACTAAAGGGAAAATATGTGTAAATAAAATAAAATGTATGTGGTTATTTATTACATTCCAAAAGAGAGAAAGGAGAAGATAGTTAAAAACGACCGCTCATCGCCTGCCTAGACCCCTTCACTAAACATCCCCCAGATCAGGCAGGTGATCCTTCTCCAAGCAATGTCCCCGCCATCGATGTCTGCTTGCCACCTTGCCCGAATCAGCTTCCGCTCGGCCAGGGCCTTCTTCGTCTCGGTCACGGCTTTGAGAATTTGTTTGGCCGAGGACTTCAGTTCGTGCCCGGTCACGACCGCACCATCTCGGCGCTGGAGGATGAGGTCTCGGCGAGCCTGGAGTTCGGCAATCTGGGCCTCAACCTGCGCAAGCTCTTCATTCTCTCGCTGAATAACGAGGTCATTCTCTTTCAATCGGGCCATTGCAGGTTGGACTTTCTCTTTGATCTCCACCAGGTCTTGCTCGAGCGAGCTTCCCTCGGCCATCCTCGTCACGGCTTCAGCATACCGGCCGATCATTTCCTCGCCTTCGGCCAGACGGGCTTACAATTCATCCAGCTGAGCCGAGTCTAGCAGACCAATCGCCATGGCCGTAACCAGGCAGGATCTGAACTCCATGAGCGCCCCAACAGCAGTCATCTGTTGAACCCCAAGGAGAAGGAATTCTCGGAGCCGTTCGACAACGGTCTTGGAATCCTCGTCCAGAGGAGCCGACGCCGAGCTACCTCCTTCCTCATGGTGGCTAGCGTATAGCTCCTCAAGATCATCAGAAGAGGTGGCCTCCTGAACATGAGAAAGAGTTTGGGTAAGAAGCAATCAGCTAGCACATAAAGGAATAACAAGAGGGATTGGATACTCACGGCGAGTAAAAGATCGGTCCTGGCCGCCGAAGTAGTCCGCAGCAGACTCGGCACACTCACGACCGTGGCCCCAGTTACCGCCGGCTCGGCCACGACCATCGAATCCTGGGACGACGGCGCAAGGGGCATGGCCGCGGCAACCATGGACAGCGGTAGTGATGACTGAGTAGGCTGAAAACATAAATTCGGTCGGAAGTATAATGCAGTTCTAAAAAAGGATCGATAAAGACAAGTATAAGGAAAGCGGACTCTTACCGAGCGGAAGGCGATGCCACTTGGGCGACGAGGGGCGAACGGCGATGGCTCAACAGGCGCGTCCGCAGCGGCCTCTTCGGTTGCCTCCTCAGCGGCCTCTTCAATGGCCACTTCGGCAGACTCCTCAGCGATCTCCTCAGCGGCTTCCTCGGCGAGCTCTTCGGTCACCTCTTCGGCAGTCTCCTCGGCAGGCGGCACTTCTGCGGCCGCGATCTCAGCATCCAACACCTCGGCCACTTCCTCGGCAACGACTGCCTCCTCAACCGCCGCCTCTGCGACTCCCACCTCCTCGACCACCATATGGGCGACGGCCACTTCCTCTACATACGGCACCTCGGCCGTAGCCTCCCCCTCGACTACTGCCACCTCCTGAGGGAAGAACTAGGTTACCAGAATGCACGAAAGAAAAGAGGAGGTGATTAGAGAATAAAGAAAGGAAAAGGGAGGCCAGGGAGAAGTACTTACGGTCGCAGGGGGGGCCTCACTCACAAACGCAGGAGGGACTTCCTCCTCACCTCCGCCCTCCGAGAAAGTGAAAAGGGTCCTCTTCCTCGGCCGCTGCGGGGTCGCCATCTAGGCCAAGAATGCAGCATGCTCAACTTCGCCGAGGGGGGCGATGACGTCGTCTTCGGCACTGTCCTCCACTCCGAAATTGCTGTAGAAGCTGGAGTAGTTGAGCATGTTCTTCGCCTTGTTCCCGGCGAGTCTCGTAAGAGTAGGCCACATGGTTTTAAAACTCCCTTCCACCTCAGGAGCGACGAGGGCGGCGTTTACTTCCACGCCGAGAGGGGACAGGCCGAACAAGGCGGCCATGTCTAGAATGGTCGGCATCATCATGCCGAACTGAAAGTTCATGGTGTTGGTGGCCGATGACCAGAAGCATAAGGTCGCGGCCAAAAGCGACCGATCCATGACGAGCGGCCGATCAAACAGCTTGATCAAGTGATAGATGCCTTGATCTTTCCATTGTTGACCGAAGAAGTGCTCCATCCTCGGCAGCCACTTTTCCCAGTCCGGAGTCACGGTTGGCCACTGCTGCTGCGGCCTGATAACGTTCCAATCCTGGAAGTCCCCCCCCGTCAAAGGCCGAGAGATCCACCAGATTGTTCTTCAAATGGGCCACGAGCCTCTCTGGCATTCCGCCATCAATGGAGGGGCCGAGGACACAGGAATCGGTGGCAGTGCCACCATCATCAGCCCAAGGCGTGAGGATGTTGGGAAGGACCGAGCCCTGGATGTCTCGGCAAATAGCCTCGAACTCAATATGGAAGGTTTGGGACCGAACTTCGGCAGATATGGAGGTACTGGAGGCCATTAGAGCAGGTTTAAGATGAGTGTTTTAAAGGGGGAGATGCGAAAAAGGCAAGGAACGTGAAGAACACTGGAAGGAAGTCCTGAAGAGGGGTGAGAGTTTGTGGGTTCTGGAAAGGGCGAAACCCAAGGGTAGAAGAGTCACAAGTTCAGGCGGGATTTCCTGGTAAACCTGAAGGTTCGAGGGTTTGGTAGTTTTGAAGTTTTTGAGAGAAGGGTTTTTTACAAAGCTTGGGCGTCTGAGAATTCTGAAAGCATAAAGAGAAAGCAAGGGAGTCTGGGTTTTTATATTGGCGCTAGAATTCGAAACGAAAGGGCGTGTCTCTCTCGAGAGACGTAACATTCTGTCAGCACACTCAACAAGCGTAATGACGTGTCAAAAGCCTAGAGGCCGTCGTTTCCTCTGACAAAACGAAGCGACGCCCTGGGCAATGATGGCCTACACGACGTGCCTGAAACATTAAATGCGCCGATTGACCTGCGCATTTAATGCCCCAGTTGTCAATCACTTCAGGAGGAATACTAAGGGTCCATCCCTTGGAATCCATTCGACCCCTACTCATACCGAGACCGAAGAATCCAGGGATGTGGGGGCAATGTTTGTACCTAATCAGTCACGGCCAGGAACTGGCCGGGGGAACTCTTTTTCTCGGCCCTAGTACTTATTCGTGGAACCAAAACGCGGCGTTTCGCCGAGATACTTGGCCTTCCTAAAGACAGAAGAAAAGTTGCTAAGTCACGATTATCTCGGCCTCGATTATAGGCCGAGGCCGAGGCCGAACAAAATTGCGGCCAAAGATATTAAAATCAGATCGTCAAGTGGCAGCAGGGTCCCACGCTTCATTTAATGAAGTAGTGCCTCTGTTTATTGCAGCAAACCCACTGGACAAGAATAGGCATTTAATGCATGAGGGAAGGTGGGAAGTGACTGAAGTCAGGATTTGACGACAGAAAACAGAGTGATTAGACGCAGACATTCTCACAAGAATTCTTGCAGCTTGAGAGATTGGGTGACTAACTATCAGAACAATAAATGCGTCCCCACGGCCAATTGCGCAGAAACCACGATTAGGGCGGCGGCCGAGATTTACCGGGATTCATGGGGTCACACCACCATGCTTCACGATCCGAAATGTCGATTAGACTACCCACTTGCTCTTATCAGGCTCCACCATGCAGATTTCAAGCCTCGATTACTCCTCCAGGAACTCTTCCTATAAATACAAGGCTCAAGCTACATTCAAAGGGTTCAAACACCAAACCAAAGCCTCCCACGGAGCAACTTATATTTTCCTGTAATGCACTTTCAATATCTTTACTTGCTTTCCTAGGAGTAGTGTTAGTTTGTAAGGAAAATCCATTCATCAATATATCATACGACCCTTGACTTTCAAGGCGCCGGAGCACCATCTCTGTTATTCGCTCATCCACCCCATATATCATACGACCGCCGCTCACTGAGCAGCGCGCCGGAGCACCGCCCTAAAACCACCATCAACACCCCCGTCAAACGGCCTTGTAGCTCAGGTCGTGAACCTGCCGGTCGAGATTAGTTCCTCTCTCGGCCACAATCGTTTGATTAAAAGTCAAGTCCAAACAGGTGCACCATTTCACCACTTCCATCCAAACCACACCTCGACGCACGGTAGACCGTGCTGGCACGCCCGCGCACAAACGCACCACATCCAAAAGCAGGAAGCCGTGTGTCAACGCATATCCCCTCGGCCCGGAACTCCAGGCCATGAGATTTGCGCGGCAGACAGATTCGGATGTGCCTCAATTCCTCTTTGGGTGACTAAGTATCCCAGGAATCGGCCGAACGAGACTCCAAATGTGCATTTGCTTGAGTTCAACTTCATGTTGTATTTTCGGAGCAGGTTGAATGCCTCGGCAAGGTTTGTGATGTGGTCTACTCGCTGGGGAGCTTTGACTAACATGTCGTCTACGTAGACCTTCATAGTCTAACCGATTTGCTCTTTAAAAATTTTGTTTACCAGCCTTTGGTAGGTTGCTCCGGCATTCTTCAGCCCAAAGGGCATGACTTTGTAGCAGTATGTACCTCTTTTGATAATGAAGGAGGTCTTTGCCTTGTCGTCTTCTTGCATCATGATTTGATTATAGCCGGATTAGGCGTTCATGAAGCTTATTAGATGATTACCGAAAGTTGAATCGACGAGTTGATCAATTCTTGGCAGTGGAAAGTTGGCTTTAGGGCATGCCTTGTTGAGGTCGGTGTAGTCTACGCACACTCTCCACATGCCTTTATCTTTCTTTGCTACTAGAACAACGTTCGCCAGCCATTCTGCATAGGAGACTTCTTCAATGAAACTAGCAGCTAGGAGCTTCTCGGCTTCAATGATGGCAACTCGCTCGGGGGAGAAGTTGCGTCTCTTCTGCACTATAGGCTTGATAGCTTGGTTGACTTGTAGGCAATGGCAGATGAACTGGGAATCGATATTTGGCATGTCGGATGGCGACCATGCAAATACGTCTTTGTTGTTCTGGAGGAAGGCTGCAAGCTCTGTCTTTTCCTCCTGGCTTAGGCACGAGCCGATCCGCGCTTTTCTCTTTGGCTTGTCAAGATCAAGGGGTACTAGCTGGACATCCTCTTTGGGCTTCCATCCTTCTTCAGGAGAGACCTCCAGATGAATTCCCTTGACTTGGTCCTGATTCTTTGATTGCTATTGTGGAGTAGTTATTCCCTTTCCTTTCTGGTCTGCTCGGCCATTAGGAACGAGATTTTCTTTCTCCTCTGCTTGTTCTACTCCGTTTAGATATGCTTGATTCACAGGGAGGAACTGTGTTTGCTTGCTTCTCTTTAGCCCTTGAGCTGAGCATTTCCTCACCATTGCATGATCGCTGTTGATCTAGCTGACAGCGCCCCCAGGGATTGGAGTTGATCTTACTGATCCATGGTCTGCCCAAAATGCCATTGTAGGGTGAGACTTCATCAATGACCATGAACATTTGTGAGCTGATTACAGGTAGGGAGTATACGTCGAGATTTATCGTGCCTACAATAACTATTGTCGCGCCATTAAAGCCGGTTAGTGACCTGGCTGATTTATTGATCTTTGTTTCTAAGCCCATCTGTTGGATGACTGCCAATTGTAGGATATTGGTTGCGCTGCCCTCATCTGCATGGATTCGATCGACCATGGCCTAAGCGATTTGAATGCTGATGACAAGGGTGTCGTTGTGTGGCAGATCAAAGCCGATTAGATCTTTCTTTTGGAAGCCGATCACGGGATTGTTTGTGCCTAATAAACCACGGCCGTGAAAACGGCCGTGGGAATAACTCTCCTCGGCCTCAAGCTGAAACACAGCGTTTTGTCAGGGTGTTTGGCTTTCCAGAGAAAAAATGAGGAAAATCACCAAGGCATGGTTATCTCGGCCAAGGTTATAGGCCGAGGCCGAGATCGAGCGAGGTCACGGCCAAAGGCATTAAAGTCAGATCGTCACGTGACAGCAGGGTCCCACGCTCCATTTAATGAAGCAAGGTCTCTGTTTATTGCAGCAAACCCACTGGCCAAGAATGAGCATTCAATGCGCGAGGGAAGGTGGGAAGTGATTGGAGTCAGGATTTGGTGACAGAAATCAGAATGATTAGACGCCAACATTCTCACAAAGCTCTTTGCAGTTTGAGAGATTAGGTAATTGGCTATCAGAGCAATAAATGCGTCTCCACGGCCAGAAGCGTAGAACCCACGATCAGGGCGGCGGCCGAAATTCACCGGGATTCATGGAGTCACACCACCATACTTCACGATCCCAAATGTCGATTGGACTACCCACTTGGTATAATCAGGCTCCACCATGCAGATTTTCAGCCTCGATTATCCCTCCAGGAGCTCTACCTATAAATACAAGACTCAAGACCACTTTCAAAGGGTTCAAACACCAAACAAAAGCCTCCCACGGAGCAACTTATATTTTCCTGTAATGCACTTTCAATATCTTTACTTGCTTTTCTAGGAGTAGTGTTAGTTTGTAAGGAAAATCCATTCATCAATATATCAAACGACCCTTGATTTTCAAGGCGCCGAAGCACCACCCTTGTTGTTCGCTCACTCACCCCGTATATCATACGACCGCCGCTCTTCGAGTGGCGCGCCGGAGCACCGCCCCAAAACCCACCAAACACCACCACTCAACGGCCTTGTAGTTCAGGCCGTGAACCTTACAGCCGAGACTAGTTCCTCTCTCGGCTACAATCGTTTGATCAGAAGACGAGTTCAGACAGGCGCACCATCTAAACACTATCGACACCTCAAACATCTCGACGCACGGTAGACCGTGCTGGCACGCCCGCGCACAAACGCACCCCGTCCAAAAGCAGGAAACCGCGTGTTCAATGCAGATCCCCTCGGCCCGGAACCCCAGGCCGTGAAATTTGCGCGGCAGACACTTTTGGCACGCCCAGTGGGACCACTTGTCAAAAAACTTATGGTGGAAACCAGGGCACAAGCAAAGCTCAAGAACAAAACGGTCGAAATGACTTCTGAGACTCCTGAGTCCACACCACCAATCACCGAGACCGTACATTCGGTCGGGATTTCGGCCAGCATCCCGGTGACAACGGATCGCTCGGCCGAATCCATGCAGGAGCAAGCGGCAGTGGAGGAAATGATGTCCAGACAGACCTATAGGATAGAGACATCCTTCATGGCCGCAATGGATAGGTTCTCTTCGGAGCTGCGGACGCTTTTTCAAGAGAGGATGCCGATAGCCTCACCGGCGTCACCTCCCAGAGCAGGTCAGGGGAGCCGAGGGTGGGAAAGAATCGAGCCTTACGGCGAAGGCAGTAGCCTCGGCGCCTCGGCTCACCCCCAAGCATCAGGATACGGCCAGCACTCAGTGCCGCCGATAAATAGTTGGGGGCAGTCCCAGACCACGTGGGTAAGTCCCGGGCCAACCTACTCAGCAGAGATAGTGCGTGGGCCGCTCCATGCTTTAGCCGTGTCATTAGGACACAGCAGCCCTGCACATCCTACGATCCATCCACTCAGCCCAGTTCATACCGCGGCCGTCCATACCCACCCTGGTCCAAATAACGCGGCCGTTTCATTATCACAACAATACGGTCAGAACAATACGACTGTTTCACCATCATCACAGGCGTCGTTATTATCGCCAGGCACCCACCTCCATTATGGGTCGGCCATCCCAGCTTCAACGCACACGCCCCTGGTCCAAACCCACGGCGCTCACTTGGCGTCAACCAACTCGGTTATTCAGACCGAGCCCCTTGGTCAAGCGGCCACGCAGGCTAGGCCACACAACGACGGGCATCAGGTCCCACGACCGAATGCGGCCCAGCAGGAGGCGCCGCATCAGGGGCTCCGATTCGAGGACATCCGGCGGATGATCGAGGACGGCCTAGCCCAGAGACGGCCGGACATGCCAAGATATACTCGGCCATACCCGCCAGAAATCGACCGAGTCCTTCTCCCCCGGAATTATCGGTTGCCTGAATTTATGTTATTCTCCGGGGATGGGCAGGCCACATCCATTGAACACATAAGGCCGTTTTACGGCCCAGTGTGGAGAGGCCGATTCGGACGCCCAGAAGCTCCGTTTATTTGTCCATTCTTTGACCGGCGCCGCATTCTCTTGGTTTATAAACCTCCCACCAAACTCAATAAGGGATTGGTCTGATATGGAAAGAGTATTTCACGAACACTTCTATCAGGCCAACCGAGAAATAACGGTCGCCGAGCTGGCAAGGATGAGCCAAGCATCGGACGAATCACCTCGTGATTACCTACAACGATTCAAGACCTGTAGGAATTGGTGTCGCACGAACCTACCAGAGAGAGAGTTCGTCAAAATGGCCGAGGAGGGATTAGAGTTTGAATACCGGAAGAAATTTCAGGGGATCGAGTTCCGGGACATGCATGACCTGACCAACAAAGTGGACAGGTATGCATCCTTGTTGAAAGAGGAGATGCAGAAGAAGGCGGCTTCGAAAGGGACTTATTACAGAAATCCCATTGTCAGCTATGCCGACACAGACGACTCCACAAGGGTCGAGGGTGACGAGGTAGAGATGAGTTCGGCCGAAGTTAGCATAGACAAACCCTTCGTCTGCAAAGGGCTTGTTAAAACTGACAACAGCCGTACGAAAATTCCTGATGCTAAATTCTCAACACGGGAAACGAAGGCCTACACTTTTGATCTAACGAGGGCTGAGGCTATTTTCGACCTGTTATTGGCCGAAAAAAATGGTCAAATTATCTTTCGGCCACAAAATTCCGAAACCCGAAGAGCTCAAAGGGAAGACGTTTTGCAAATACCATAGTTCTTGGTCTCACAATACCAACAACTGTGTTGTCCTGCGAGATGTCATTCAGAAGTTGATTGATGAGAAGAAGCTTCAATTCCCAGAAAAGGCGGCCATGCAGGTTGACTCCAAGCCGTTTCCCCCACCTGTTGTCAACATGGTCGACGCCCAACTACCAGCCGGGCATGGCGGAACTCGTTGGGTGACAAAAGGGAAGGGGCCATTGACCGAACCAGAGCCATTGTTGTGCGAGCATTGCAAACATGAGATCAGTCAGTCCAGGCCGCAGGAAAACAAGAGGAAGGCCGTCGAGCCGTCACAGCCAGCCGTAGGGAAGTTTGGCGGTCAGTATAGAGGACGGTCGGCCGGCGGGTCGGTTTTTGAACGATTGGGAGCGCAAGCCTATGGTGCCTCGGTAGGCCCTGTGGATGAGGCCGGTCCTAGATTGCTAAGGACTTTCAAGCCACCAGTTATGCATGACGGCCGTTGGTATCATTCATGGCCTGGGGGCAGAGCCGAACCACTGACAAAAACTCAGCTGAGAAGAATGCAGAGACAAGTTCAGCAGGCCAGGATGCAGACGGCCGAGACCGAAGCCTCGAAACGACAGAGAGAAATCACGGCTGCAGACGGGCCGTCATCTGAATCGATTGTGTCCCCCACGGCGACGGCGCCCAAAAACAAGCCTTGGAGGACCTGGCGCGCTACGGGGAACAAAGGTCCCTTCGGACCCTTGCCCATTTTGGTCCAGCCAAGGGCCGCGATCGAGAAGAAATCTGGCGAAGGTGTCGTCACCATCTACCGCGAGAGAAATTCTCCCTTTTCGACCGACGGTTTGGCCATTCTGAAAGAATTTCATGAGGACCATTCGGCCATAGATCTGTACGGCATGACCCCTGAGAACCGAGAAATTGTGGAGTTAGCCCTGAGAAATACGAAGGCAGAGGCACTTCTCATCACCCGCAGCTCTGATTCGGCCATTAAGGCCGTATACCAGGCAAATAGAGAGGCCAGAGCGAAGAGTCTGCCGAGCTACCAACCCAACCTCGGCAGATTGGAGGCCGATGCCCCTTTTGGTAATGGCGATTTACAGTATCTCCGCCAGTATTTTTCGGTAACTCCGGCGGATACTATCTTTGGCCTGACAACTGAGGAGAGAGCCCGGGTGAACCGCCTGGACGATTACTTGACATCTAGGGACACCTTGGCAAACGCTAGACGGGCCCTTAAAGAGGGGGTCGAGGCCTCGGAACCCTCTGAAACCGAAGCACCCGCGGTCGATATCCCGGGGACAGCAGGGCCCATAATTGAGGGCTTCGGTGATCCTTTCTTCGGGCATGAGGCCGAAGATGACCCCACCTTAGGGATCTCAGACGGAGAATATGAGGGGATCCTAAGGATGGCCGAGGAAGAGGTCTTCGCCGAAGACGGCCATGAGGCCGAAGACGGAGCTGGCCGGGGGAACCCACTGGAGCAAGAGGAGTTCAGCATCAACATGGTCTTGGTGCTGCCATCCGAATTTTCAGCACCTGGGGGACAGATAAACGGCCTGGATGATGACGTGGCCGAGGAGCAGCTTGGTCAGAGGCCGAAAACAAAAGAAGAATTGTTGGCCGTGGCTTTTAACGAGGTCATACCCAGAGACGAGCCGAACAAATATCGACACCTCAAACCATTATATGTCTCGGCTCATATTGAGGGAGTGCCCGTGTCCAAAGTTTTCGTCGACTGTGGGGCGACGGTCAACATCCTTCCGTATTCCTTAATGAAGAAGCTGGACAAGTCGAAAGAAGACCTCTTCCCCAGCGATGTTGTCATGAGTAGCTTCGTCGGTGACAAGTCCAAAACTATTGGCGTGTTGCCGTTAAAAATTACCGTAGCCGACCAGACGAGGGTCGCGGCTTTCTACGTGGTTGAGTCCAGCGTCGACTACAACATATTGCTCGGCCGCGACTGGATCCACCAATCTGGGTGCATACCGTCTTCTCTCTTCCAACTATTATTCTTTTGGGACGGCCAAAAGGTGTCTATACACCCGGCCGACGAAAAACCTTTCGAGGCCAATGCCGTTCAGGCTCGGATTTACGACGACGATGTTGGGTGGGTGTTGCATTCCTAAAAGGACACAAATTAATGTGCAAACAACCAATTAAAAATACCCGCAAGTGCACGAATCTATTGAGGTATAGATTATGTAAGTACGGGGTCGATCCCACGAAGAACTTGTCGGCTTCCTATAAGTTCTAATTTGAGTATGCAAGGAACACTTAATTGACACACCACAAATGCACAAATGCAAAATGGAAACTAAAAATGAATAAAGAAGTATAAAAGAAATGAAACAACACAAGAAAACTAAACAAAAACACAAACAGCATTTTCTATCGCCATTTTATCACCACTTTATCACCCGTGAACAGTGAAAAATCTCGTTTTTGGGCAGAGTCGTTTTCTCTGTTTTTCAGTTTCGACCTCTGTCCAGTGTTTTGCCTATAACTTTCCAACCGTTTATCCAAATTCACGTTCTTTATACGGTTGGAATCATCACAGAAAATGCAAGAACACAACGCGGACCAAAAGTCCAAAACAATTACGGAAACAAACAAAATTCAGTAACAAAGACACATAACGTGTCTAACACACAACTCACACACACATTGGGGGGGGGGTTTTTGATTTGGTTCAAGTGACCTATTTCTATTGCATGAAAGTAAATGGACCTTGAATTTAAATGAGAATAGCAGAGATGAAATATCAAAGAGTGGAATTAAAATGTAACAAACACTAGGGTTTCGGAATCCACCCTAAACAATTCTACCTATGTTCATGAATACTCAAGTGATGAACTCTAAACGTGTTGATGAAAATGTTCGCAATCAAGACCATGGGTCGTGGCTCAAGATGCATTGATTCTCTCTAATATACGTAAAGTGCATGGTTCGTGCTACAATACTTGTGCCCTCCTCATAACCGAACCTAGGTATGGTTCGTACTTCGATTCAATTACAAGGAAAACCCATTAAGTTCAAAGAGAATATGAACATCACAAGAATCCTAATAGCATGGTGTTTACATTAGGTATTCAAGAAACCAATTCACATGGATGGTTCTTACTCCATCCATCTATTGCTTAGGAAAACATGAATATACACATAATCCCAACAATCTCAAGAAGCATGCTTTCAAAGATGGCCAACCAAGGAAAAACACACATCAAGGATAGATTAATTTGGTGAATTGGAATTCATCAACAATATTCAGAAATTCATACACTCAAGCATCAAAACAATAAGGTAATCATGTTTAGGGCTTCAACCTAAGCCCTAGCTATGGAGTTTAGTTCCTCATAATCATTTCAAACACAAATTTGAATTAAAACTAGAAAGAGTTTACAGATTTTGTGAAAGTGGTGAAAGCTTGAAGTCTTCAATGGTGGAAGTCTTCTTCTCCACTTTGCTTGGCTGCACCTTGGCTTTCTCCTAGCTCCAAGCTCTCCAAAATCTGCTCCTAAGTTGTAGAATGATAGAATCCTCTCTCTTTCCCACGTTCAAAAGCTCTCTAACTTCAGATTGCAATTCCCTTTTGCTTCCCTCTCTCCTCCTTTCCAGCTTTTACTTTTAGTATTCTAATGCAAAGTCTTCACCCATTGTCTTCTTGTCCCCTTGCAAATGATGAAGCCTTGTCCTCACAAAGATGCCAAATGCTTCAGAAAATATCTCATCTACTAAGGTAAATTCTTGTTACCAAGTGTTATGGTAACAAGAATAATCAAGATGACACAATGGAGGTAAAAGCTGGACAATTCCGGATTTCCAGAACTGTGGTAACATGTTGTATTGGTTGGATGGGCAATACTTGTCCAATGGAGCTCAAATTTGGATATGTTGTAGTTAACATCCATTGGAACAAGTTTCATGAAGATCATAACCTCATCCAAGCACCAGAGCATGTTGATCCCAGGCCAAGAAGTTGACCTACGAAAATGAACAAAAACAGAATTTATAACCAATAATGCACTTTTAGCTCATTTTCATTCTAACCAAGGTAAAATCTAAGAAAACACAAAAAGGAAGTAAAAAGCTATAAAATGTCAAGAACTAACTCAAAATAATAGGTGAATAACATGACAAATCATGTGTAAAAATGAACCGAACAGTGGGTTGTTCTTACCGGCCATGATGCAGAAGGCCGACCAACCAGAACAACGGCCCAGAAGGTATTGGAGTTAGGCGCCGAGAATATCCGCCAGGATTCGGCGCGCGAAGTATTGATCGACCTCACCAGCCTATAGATGACAGACAAGGCCACTAAAGAAGAGGGGGCGGCGGCCGTGAATGATCTGGTGGAAAGACTGCTGGAGCACTGGGCAGAGGAGTCTCTGCGGCCGAACTCGCCAATCAACTTGATTGAATTTCTCCATGAATCAGACGAGACGGACGTTCTAACGTTGGACGACCTGGAAACCGCGCCCGCCGAGATGGAGGATGACTACCCTGAAGTCCAGGACCCTTTGTTAGAAATAAATGTAGGATCAGAGGCCGAACCACGGCCTCTTTTTGTAAGCCATCTTTTAGATCCTGAGTTAGCGGCCGAAATTGTCGGCCTGCTCCATGAATATAAGGATTGTTTTGCTTGGGATTATCATGAGATGCCAGGTTTACCAAGGAGTTTGGTCGAGCACGAGTTAAAAATCAAAGAGGGATTCAAGCCGTTCCAGCAGCCACCGAGGCGTTTCTCGACCGTGGTTCAGCTCAAAGTTAAGGAGGAAATTGAACGGCTCCTTAAAGCCGGCTTTATCCGAACGGCCCGGTACGTCGAGTGGTTGGCCAACGTTGTGCCGGTGCTAAAAAGGACTGGGGCCTTGAGGGTTTGCACTGATTACAGAAACCTCAATCTCGCAACCCCCAAGGATGAATACCCCATGCCTATGTCAGATCTCCTGGTAGATGGGGCCGCAAAGCACGAGCTTTTGTCTTTTATGGACGGTCATGCAGGTTATAATCAAATTTTCGTGGCCGAGGAGGACGTCCACAAAACGGCATTCAGGTGTCCCGGCGCTATCGGAACCTATGAATGGGTAGTCATGCCTTTCGGCCTAAAAAACGCCGGTGCGACATACCAGCGAGCTATGAACCTGATTTTTCACGACCTTATAGGCCGAACGGTTGAAGTCTACATCGACGACGTGGTTGTAAAATCCCCATCCAAGGCCCACCACGTGGGACATCTCCGGCAGGCTTTTGGCCGGATGCGGCCACATGGTCTGAAGATGAACCCAAAGAAATGTGCTTTCGGCGTCACCGCCGGGAATTTCCTTGGATTCTTGGTTCACCAACGAGGGATCGAGGTAGACAAGAATAAGGCTACGGCCATTATGGCGGCCCCTCCACCGAGGACCAAGAAGGAGCTCCAGTCTTTCCTCGGCAAAGTTAATTTCTTAAGACGATTCATATCAAATCTGGCGGGGAAGATCCGGCCGTTGTCCCCTCTGCTTAAGCTAAAAGACACCGAACGGTTCATATGGGGGACAGAGTATCAGGCGGCTTTTGACGACATCAAGAAATATTTGTCTCAGCCGCCGGTTCTTATGCCGCCAAAAAGAGGGAAACCATTGAGGCTCTACATTTCGGCATCAGAAAGCTCTATCGGTTGTTTGCTCGCTCAGAACAATGAGTCTGGGCGAGAGCAGGCGGTGCACTACTTAAGCCGCACTCTCAATACGGCCGAACTAAACTACTCACCAGTTGAAAAGTTATGCCTAGCGCTCTATTTCGCGGCCACCAATTTACGACATTACATGCTTCCGTCGGTCGTCCAGATTATCTCTAAGACCGACCTTATCAAGTACATGCTCACTCGGCCAATCATACGCGGCCGAATTGGGAAATGGACGATGGCGCTATCTGAGTTTACCTTTCAATATGTGGCTCAAAAGTCGGTCAAAGGTCAGGCTTTGGCCGATTTTTTGGCTCATCACCCATCCCAGAGACAGGAGGAAGAGTTGGAGGTCGAGATCAGCATGGTCCAGATGGAAAAGAATTACTGGACTATGTACTTCGACGGGTCCAGTACCGAGGCCAGGTCAGGGGCCGGGGTCGTAATTGAATCTCCCCAGGGGCAAAGGTGGCAATTCGCATTCCAACTCGACTTCAAATGCACCAACAACCAGGCCGAGTATGAAGCACTCATCATCGGTCTCGAGATTTTAATGGAAATGAAGGCGACCCGCGTTTTGGTTTATGGTGATTCCCAGCTGGTGATTAACCAATTAACCGGGGAATACCAGTGTACGAGCGAAAATTTAGCCATGTATTACGTAACGGCCCTCAATACGGCCGATGGGTTCTCCCGAATCTCTTTTGTTCACGTCCCACGCGCCGAGAACCATGAGGCCAACGAGATGGCCCAGGTAGCGTCAGGCGTGAACATCCCAGGCACCGACCACGACCGCGTGATAAGGATCGAGAGGCGTACCTTGCCAGCTTTAGCCGAACGAGGGATGGTAACGCAGGCATCATCCGATGTTACCGACGAAGTCGACATGGCCAAAGCCGACTGGCGATACCTCATAGTGAAATATTTGCGCGACCCTTCCGGCAGCCATGAAAGGACTACACGATTTCGGGCTCGGTGTTATCTGATTTATCATAATGAGCTGTATCGAAAGGGGTCCGATGGTTTATTGCTCTTGTGTCCCAACACCGAGGACATCAAGACCATCATGGCCGAGTCTCATGAGGGGGTTTGCGGCGCTCACCAATTTGGCGTCAAGATGAGATGGTTGATCCGAAGGCACGGCTATTATTGGCCGACCATTTTGAAGGATTGCGTAGAATACGCGAAGGGATGTATCAAGTGTCAGATCTACGGCCCTATACAAAGGGTACCGGCCGACGCCTTCCACCCGGTTACCAAACCATGGCCGTTCAGAGGGTGGGCCGTGGATATCATCGGTAAAATCCATCCGGCCGCATCCAACCAACATGCATGGATTTTGGTGGCGACCGATTATTTTACTAAGTGGGTCGAGGCCGAGTCTTATCGGTCGATATCCAGCGCGCAAGTGGTCAGATTTTTCGAGAGCCACATCGTCCATTGGTTCGGTATTCCAGAAACAATCACGGCCGACAACGGCCCGGTGTTCGCATCAGCCGAAACACGAGGATATACCGAAAGTATGGGAATCAAGTTGATCCACTCGACGCCTTATTATCCCCAATCTAACGGACAGGCCGAGGCAAGCAACAAGGTAATCAAGGGCATCCTTGAGAAAATGATCGAGGAAAAACCTAGAGCGTGGCACGATCTATTCCCAGAGGCCCTTTGGGCTTACCGAGTCTCAAAGCGATCGGCCACAGGCACATCTCCCTACGCCTTAACCTACGGTCATGACGCCATTGTTCCTTTGGAATTAAAGGTTCGGTCTCTTCGGGCGACCGAGCAGCTCAGACAAGAGGGGAAGGATTACACGCAGGCCATGGTCCAAGAATTGGAAGATTTGGAGCAATCCAGGCTCGATGCTTATAACTTAATGCAGGCACAGAAGCAGATCGCGGCGAGAGCATACAACAAGAAGGTTAAGCAAAAGACGTTCGCCGAGGGCGACTTAGTGTGGCGAGCCGTGCTTCCTGTTGGGACGAAGGACCCTCGGTTCAGGCAAATTCTCGCCTAATTGGGAAGGGCCGTTCATTATTGAACGAATCCTTGGCCGAGGTGCATTTCAGTTAAAAGACAGGGATGGAGAATGGCACAACTTACCAATCAACGGCCAATATCTGAAAAAATACATCCCGTCCTTATGGGAGACGGCCGCGAAAAAAATTATGAAAAGGAAATATGCAGCATAATGAAGATGGGTCAAAAATTCATGATTCATTTTATTCATTGAAGACACGATTACAAGGAAACGGCCAGGTCATGGCCGAATACACACACATAAGGAAAATCACATCCTAAGACCTACGTGCGACAGCTTCGCGATCTTCTTGCTGGGAGAGGCTGTATCCCCGCCATCCCTGCCGACGATTAGTCTCGGCTAGGAACCTCGGCCAGTGTGAGAAAGCCGGCCGTGGGAAGGAAAAGGGTGCACGCCGCATGAAGGAGGCTAAGAGGAAGGGCCGTCACTTCAATCACGGCAAGGGCCGCCATCCAAGGTACGAGGGGCGGCCACCACCCCGGACGTGGTAAGCAGTCGCCACCCTGGCAGTGGCGACGGCCATCTTTCAGGCCGTGGCAGCATTTGTCACTCTGGACATGGTAAGCAGTCGTCATCCTGGCTATGGTAGGAGCTTTTCCCCCAACCTTGGTAAGGGCCGTCACTTCGGCCACGAGTGTTACCAAGGTATTCAGCCATTTGGACTCGGCCGTGGTAGGATCATCATGCCAAGCCCTCCTGTCCTCATTAAATTGACAAATCATCTGGAATAGGCCAAACTGTTGAGACGGGGGACTCTCCAGTTCAGGAAGGATTGCAATGAAGGCCATCAAAGCCGGTTGAGCTTCGGAAGGGCGAAGCCCAGAAATCAAGGGAAGGCGCCAAAATATCCAGGGGAGGAAAAAAGATTGTTGAGTGTTGGAAGGGCCTCAAACCTTTTGAAGTTGAGGAAGATGGGAAAGGCCAGGGTGAGCTTTCGAAACGCATTGAACTCAGAGAGGTCTGGGGATGTGAAGAAAATACAAAGGGATGGGTTTTTATACTCATACTCATACTAGAATTCAAGGGAGGCATGATCCTCGTGAAACGAAACGGCCAGGCAGCACATCTGGAGCACGCGAAATTATGACAGAAACCTGGCGGCCGGCGTTTGGAATTACAGAGCGGAATAATGGCTTGTGCGAATTAAGGGCATGGTGACACGTCGATTCAGAGGACCGTCGTTTTACTTGACAAGACAGGGTGACGCCTCGCGTGAACTTAAGCAATAATGACTTACACGACGTACTTAAGGCATTAAATGCGCCAACTAGACTGCGCATTTAAAACCCCGGTTGTCAGTCACCTCGGAAGGCTAAAGGTCCATCCCTTGGAATCCATTCAGCCCCTACTCATGCCGAGGCCGAAGAATCCAGGTATGTGGGGGCAATGTTTGTGCCTAATAAACCACGGTCCGTGAAACGGCCGAGGGAATAACTCTCCTCGGCCTCAAGCTGAAACACAGCGTTTTGTCAGGGTGTTTGGCTTTCCAGAGAAAAAATGAGGAAAATCACCAAGGCATGGTTATCTCGGCCAAGGTTATAGGCCGAGGCCAAGATCGAGCGAGGTCACGGCCAAAGGCATTAAAGTCAGATCGTCACGTGACAGCAGGGTCCCACGCTCCATTTAATGAAGCAAGGTCTCTGTTTATTGCAGCAAACCCACTGGCCAAGAATGAGCATTCAATGCGCGAGGGAAGGTGGGAAGTGATTGGAGTCAGGATTTGGTGACAGAAATCAGAATGATTAGACGCCAACATTCTCACAAAGCTCTTTGCAGTTTGAGAGATTAGGTAATTGGCTATCAGAGCAATAAATGCGTCTCCACGGCCAGAAGCGCAGAACCCACGATCAGGGCGGCGGCCGAGATTCACCGGGATTCATGGAGTCACACCACCATACTTCACGATCCCAAATGTCGATTGGACTACCCACTTGGTATAATCAGGCTCCACCATGCAGATTTTCAGCCTCGATTATCCCTCCAGGAGCTCTACCTATAAATACAAGACTCAAGACCACTTTCAAAGGGTTCAAACACCAAACAAAAGCCTCCCACGGAGCAACTTATATTTTCCTGTAATGCACTTTCAATATCTTTACTTGCTTTTCTAGGAGTAGTGTTAGTTTGTAAGGAAAATCCATTCATCAATATATCAAACGACCCTTGATTTTCAAGGCGCCGGAAGCACCACCCTTGTTGTTCGCTCACTCACCCCGTATATCATACGACCGCCGCTCTTCGAGTGGCGCGCCGGAGCACCGCCCCAAAACCCACCAAACACCACCACTCAACGGCCTTGTAGTTCAGGCCGTGAACCTTACAGCCGAGACTAGTTCCTCTCTCGGCTACAATCGTTTGATCAGAAGACGAGTTCAGACAGGCGCACCATCTAAACACTATCGACACCTCAAACATCTCGACGCACGGTAGACCGTGCTGGCACGCCCGCGCACAAACGCACCCCGTCCAAAAGCAGGAAACCGCGTGTTCAACGCAGATCCCCTCGGCCCGGAACCCCAGGCCGTGAGATTTGCGCGGCAGACAGGGATCGTCTTCTACTAGTGGGAGGCTAGTTGAGACTTGAGAGATCACAGTGGCATGTCTAATCTTCCTCTTCTTTTCTCTGCTGGTCAACCCAGACTCCTCGGAGTCGACTAGGATTGTGTTAATTGACCTTCTAGGGTGGCTCCTTGGCGGTATCGCGATCCTTAATCTGTTGACTGGCCTGTTTCGCGATGAACTCTGTGCAGTGACCTTCTCTCATGATTTCTTCGAGGTGCGCTTTCCAAGCAAAATAGTTATTCGTTTTGTGCACAGTATTTTCTGGTATCCCTCTTGTCCGGATCTCCTTTCAAAGGTGGCGGTCTTTTTACCCAAGGTTTGTCCTTCACTTGGGCTAAGATTTGATGTATAGGGATGGAGAACTTGGTGTAGTTCTCCTTTGTTGTAGCGTCTCCCTGTGGGGGTGACCTGCGTTTCTCTTTGTCCATGCTGCTAAGCCTGTCGTTTCTTTGGCATGCCCGCTTGGTCGACTGATCTTCCTATTCGGTAGATCATCCTGTTCGGTAGACTTCTTCATGGTCGCAAAGACCTCTGCCAGAGTCTGGCTGGGAGTGATAGTTAGCTCGCGATATAAGTCGTGTTCAGCTGGAAGACCTTTCTTGAAAGCAGAGGACACGATTCGGTCATCACACCCTACAATGTTGGCCTTTCTGCCTTGAATCTCTTGATGTAATCTTGAAGGGATTCATCGGGCTTCTTGCATAGGTTGTATAGGTGGTCAGGGTTCTTCTTGATCGTCTGATAAGAAGTGTATTCTTTGGTGAAGACGTAAGCCAACTTTTTAAAGTTGCTGTCTGCCGCACAAATCTCACGGCCTGGAGTTCCGGGCCGAGGGGATATGCGTTGACACGCGGCTTCCTGCTTTTGGATGTGATGCATTTGTGCGCGGGCGTGCCAGCACGGTCTACCGTGCGTCGAGGTGTGGTTTGGATGGAAGTGGTGAAATGGTGCGCCTGTTTGGACTTGACTTTTAATCAAATGATTGTGGCCGAGAGAGGAACTAATCTCGGCCGGCAGGTTCACGGCCTGAGCTACAAAGCATGGTGGTGTGACCCCATGAATCCCGGTGAATCTCGGCCGCCGCCCTAATCGTGGTTTCTGCGCAACTGGCCGTGGGGACGCATTTATTGTTCTGATAGTTAGTCACCCAATCTCTCAAGCTGCAAGAATTCTTGTGAGAATGTCTGCGTCTAATCACTCTGTTTTCTGTCGTCAAATCCTGACTTCAGTCACTTCCCACCTTCCCTCATGCATTAAATGCATATTCTTGGCCAGTGGGTTTGCTGCAATAAACAGAGGCACTACTTCATTAAATGAAGCGTGGGACCCTGCTACCACTTGACGATCTGATTTTAATATCTTTGGCCGCAATTTTGTTTGGCCTCGGCCTCGGCCTATAATCGAGGCCGAGATAATCGTGACTTAGCAACTTTTCTTCTGTCTTCAGGAAGGCCAAATATCTCGGCGAAACGCCGCGTTTTAGTCCCATAAGTAAGTACCAAGGCCGAGAAAAAGAGCTCCCTCGGCCAGTTCCTGGCCGTAACTGATTAGGTACAAACAGTTGCTGATCGACCAGGATGGCAGGGTGTGGAACCAGTCCTAAGCTGCTCCTTGTAAAGTCATTGCAAACACCTTGCACATGAGCCAAGTTTATTTGGTTGAGGAGCTGCCTCATCAAATTGTTTTGGTCATCTGTTCTCTGAGTTAGCTGGTCAACTCTCAGATTAAGGTCTACTTGACTTCGTGGACCGGGAGGAGAAAATTGTGTGGAGCCCAATTGCACACGGGTGTTTGTGCCTAATAAATCACGGCCATGAGCTGACCGAAGGGCTTCCTTTTCTCGACCCTAGCACTTGCTCGAAAGACGAAAACACGACGTTTCGCCGAGATGTTTTGCCTTCCTAAAAACAAAGGAAAAATTGCGAAGGCATGATCATCTCGGCCTCGATTACAGGCCGAGGCCGAGGCCGAACAAAACCACGGCCAGAGGTATTAAGGTTAAATCATCACGTGACAGCAGGGTCTCATACTTCATTTAATGAGGTATTGCCTCTGTTTATTGCAGCAAACCCACTAGACACGAATAAGCATTTAATGCACGAGAGAAGGGGGGAAGTGATTGAAGTCAGGATTTGGCGACAGAAAACAGGGTGATTAGACGCAGACATTCTCACAATGATTCTTGCATCTTGAGAGATTAGGTGACCAGCTATCAGAGCAATAAATGCGTCCCCACGGCCAGAAGCACAGAACCCACGATCAAGGCGGCGGCCGAGATTCACCAGGATTTATGGGGTCACACCACCATACTTCACGATCCCAAATGTCGATTGGACTGCCCACTTGCTCTGATCAGGCTCCACCATGCAGATTTTCAGCCTCGAATACTCCTCCAAGAACTCCTCTTATAAATACAAGGCTCAAGCTACATTCAAAGGGTTCAAACACCAAACCAAAGCCTCCCACGAAGCAACTTATATTTTCCTGTAATGCACTTTCAATATTTTACTTGCTTTCCTAGGAGTAGTGTTAGTTTGTAAGGAAAATCCGTTCATCAATATATCATACGACCCTTGATTTTCAAGGTGCCGGAGCACCATCCCTGTTATTCGCTCATTCACCCCATATATCATACGACCGTCGCTCACTGAGCAACGCGCCGAAGCACCGCCCAAAACCCACCATCAACATCACCACTAAACGGCCTTGTAGTTCAGGCCGTGAACCTAACGGCCGAGATTAGTTCCTCTCTCGGCCACAATCGCTTGATTAGAAGTCAAGTCCATACAGGCGCACCACTTAACCATTTCCATCCAAACCACATCTCGACGCACGATAGACCGTGCTGGCACGCCCGCGCACAACCGCACCGCATCCAAAAGCAGGAAGCCGCGTGTCAATGCATATCCCCTCGGCCCGGAACTCCAGGCTGTGAGATTTGCACGGTAGACACTTTTGGCACGCCCAGTGGGACCCTTGTCAAAAACTTATGGTGGAAACTACGGCACAGGCAAAGCTCAAAAACAAAGCAGTCGAAATGACTTCTGAAGCCCCTGAGTCCACTTCACCAATCACTATCACCGAGACCGAACACACGGTCGTGATCTCGGCCAGCGTTCCAGTAAAGACGGATCGCACGGCCGAGTCCATGCAAGAACAGGCAGTAGTGGAGGAGCTGATGTCAAAGCAGGCCTACAGGATAGAAACATCCTTCATGGCCGCAATGGACAGATTCTCCTCAGAGCTACGAACGCTTTTCCAGGAGAGGATGCCGGCAACCTCGCCCGCGACACCTCCTAGAGCCGGACAGAGGAGCCAAGAGCGCAAGAGAATCGAGCCTTACGGCGGAAGCAGCAGCCTCGGCACCTCTGGCCGCACCCAGGCGTCAGGTTACGGCCAGCACTCTCTGCCGCCGACAAACAGTTGGGGGTAGTCCTAGCCCACATGGCCGCATCCCGGGCCAACTTGCCCGGCAGAGACAGCATACGGCCTGCTCCACGCTTTGGCCAAAGCATTAGAGCGGGGTAGCCCTGCGTTGTCTACGGTCCAGCAATTCGGCCCAATCCATACTGTGGCCGACCAGGCGCAGCCCGGCCAGAGTAACGTGACCGAAGCACCATCACAGCAAGACGATCAGAATGGCTTGACCGTTGCACTGCCAGTACAAATACACGATCCGGCCATTCCAACGACAACACAGACGCACTTGGGTTCCCATCTTGATACGATCCAACAAAACCAGGTGGCCATACCTCGATGGCCGGCGGGCCAAACGTACCTCGGTCAAGCCCGCGGCGTTCCTTTAAAAACACCCGGCTCGGTCGTAGCGACCGAGCCCTTTGCTCGAATGACCCAGCCGGAAAGGCCGCGAAACATTGCGCAACAGGGTAGGCTTTTTCAAAGGTTTCAGTTCGAGGATATCCGGCCTATCATGAGAAACGGTTCAACACAGGTGGAGCCGAGGGCACCAGGTTACACAAAGCCGTACCTACCAAGAGAACCTAGGGTTTGGCGCAACTTATTTCTTAAGGTTTTTTTGGCACGCCGCACCCCAAAAAACTCGGTCGTAGACACGTCTCCTTGCGTCTTGGCCTACGGCCGTGACACTGATAGACTATCGGAACTGGGGGTTCAACTTCTTCAAATCGTCAAGCAACATAGCCAAAAAAGAAAGGACCACTCGCAAACCATGCCCTGGAGTTCAGGAAATTCAGAACAGTCGAGACTCGGCGCCTACAACTCGGTGCAAGTTCCAGAAAAAATGGCACCAAGGGCCTACGATAAAAAAGTCAAAAAGAAGAAAAGGGGGACGTAGGCGAACGATTGAAACAAATGGTGCGATCGATATAAAGCGAAACGCATGCATTCGGTCATTCATAAATGAAAGGCTGCACCCTATATTCAGATTAAGAGGTCATTTATACAAAAAGATAGGGAAATATATATGTAAATAAAATAAAATGTATGTATGTGGTTAATTATTACATCCCAAAAATATTCAAAATAGTCGCTCGCCGCTCGCCTAGACCCCTTCGCTGAACATCCCCCAGATCAGGCAGGTGATCCTTCACAAAGCGATATCCCCGCCGTCTATGTCCGCCTGCCATCTCGCCCGGATCAGCTTCCGCTCGGCCAATGCCTTCTTCGTCTCAGTCGCTGCCTTAAGGATTTTCTTGGCCGAAGACTTCAGTTCGTTCCCAGCCGCGACCGCCCCATCTCGGCACTGGAGTATGAGGTCTCGACGGGCCTAGAGCTCGGCAATTTGAGCCTCAACCTGCGCAAGTTCTTCGTTCTCCCGTTGGACGACGAGGTCATTTTCTTTCAATCGAGCCATCGCAGGTCGGACTTGTTCCTTTATCTCCGCCAGTTCTTGCTCGAGCGAGCTTCCCTCGGCCATCCTCGCAACGGCTTCAGCATACCGGCCGATCATCTCCTTGCCTTCGGCCAGACGGGCTTGCAACTCATCCAGTTGAGCCGAGTTCAGCAGACCGAGCGCCATAGCCGTATCAAGGCAAGACCTAAACTCCATGAACGCCTCGGCGGTGGTCATTTGATGAAATCCAAGGAAAAGGAACTCTCGGAGCCGTTCAACGATGGTCTTGGAATCCTCGTCCAGGGGAGCCGAGGTCGAGCTACCTCCTTCCTCATGAAGGCTGGCGTATAACTCCTCAAGATCATCAGAGGAGGTGGTCTCCAAGAAAGGGAAAAGAGGTGAGGTAAGTAATAACCAACCAGGAGATGAGGAATGACAAGATAAGGAAAGGCCGAATACTCACGGCAGTGGCAAGCAACGCGGCGGGGATTTCTGCGACCGAAAGCTCGGTCAGGACCACCGAAGTAGCCCGCACGAGATTCGGCACACCCACGACCACAGCCCCGGTTTCCTCCAGCTCGGTCACGACCGACGGCCTTGTAGCTCAGGCCGTGAACCTAACGACCGAGATTAGTTCCTCTCTCGGCCACAATCGCTTGATTAGAAGTCAAGTCCATACAGGCGCACCACTTAACCATTTCCATCCAAACCACATCTCGATGCACGGTAGACCGTGCTGGCACGCCCGCGCACAACTGCACTGCATCCAAAAGCAGGAAGCCGCGTGTCAACGCATATCCCCTCGGCCCGGAACTCCAGGCCGTGACATTTGCGCGGTAGACAACGGGCTAGGGTTTCATTGGAGGTGTACGCGGGAGCGACGTCGAGCGCAGAGGCAATGGAGGGAATGCTTGAAGTTGCTCCAAGATCGGGCCTCAGTCGGCGATGGTAGTGAGCCCACCCTGATGGCACGTTCCACCATGCTAGGCGGTGATGCCGGGGCCTTGAGATGGTATGACGACGGCAGAGGCCGTTGCGGTGGTCCTAGCTATGGGTCCGACAAGTGGCACGGTGGTTCCAGCCATACGGGGTGGCTACTGTGGTGTGGCAGCAAAGGTTTGCTACGAGTTCATGGCGCGAGAGGTGGTGGTGCCACCATGTCGATCACGGGATCGTGGGAGGAGTAGCTTTGGGCCATCACGAATTGAGCCATCGCGGCAATCTTGCTCCTCGTGCGCTTGCTTCCAACCATGGTTGTTTGGAAGGCTTCAGTTGATTGGAAAATAGGAGGAACGGATTCCTTGAGCACGTTGAGTATAACTCGTGCTCTCAAGGAAAGCACCAAATGTTTGTGGCAAAATCCTCGCGGGAGAATATTCGCTTTGTGATTCTTCAACCTTTGATCTTCAACCTTTGATCTTCCTTCTCTCTCTTCCTCGATTCCTGTAAAAAAGACCGGAGTAAATAGACCACACTCGGGGGGTGTTGGCCAAAGGCCCTCCGATGCCTAAGTTAGTTTGATTGAATCTAGGTAAAACAATAGCTAAAAAGGGTATGGAGATTTCTCTAGGGTGAGAACCAGGTGGCCGGAGCCGTGTGGAGAAAATATGGAGAGTGGAGAGAGAGGGAGAGAGCTTCAGGTATTTTCTTGGGTTTTAGAAGTAGGTTTAGATGTAGGTTTTTTGAAGTACCTTGAATGATGAATGAAGTCATCTATTTATAGGAGCCTCAGGGCTAGGGTTTCCTAGAGAATAAACTCTTATTAGGAGGAGTTTATTCTTTACCCAAATTGTAGAGATTGAGCCCATTAGGGATTTGATTGGCATCCAAATCTCCTAATTTGATGATGACTTTATCCCCTTATTAGGATAATATCCAAATTAATGATATTATCTTATTAAATAAAGATAATATCTTATAATTAAGATAGTATCCCTATTAATTAATTGGAAAAATAAATTGGTTTAATTAATTAATTTAAGGGATAATCTTCTTTTCCACGTGGTGTGTTGTGATTGGAAATGAAAATATTTGCTCCCACACGCATAGAACATGGTTTTGTTGGGCCACACGTGGCGTTGGATTTTCTGGCGTGTGTGCTTACTTGGATACTGGTTACCTTACCACACATGGCGTTAGATTTTCCGTCGTGTGGTAAAGGATCCGTACACTTTGGTTACTGTTACTTTACTACGCGTGGCGTTGGACTCTTCGACGTGTAGTAAAGTAACAGAGAGAGGGAAAATGATATTTACACTATATTGGGAAAAGACTAATGTTTAAAATAATTAACTTGTTGGTATTACTGAAATTAATTGTATATTATCTGGTTCGTGATTATTGATTGAAGAACAACGTGTGGCTTCATCCCTCAATAAGGGTACGTAGGTAGCTTGGGGTCTCACCCTGGTGCAGCTGTGAGATAAACTATATATTTGGAACTTTAATCTAGTCATTGGGATCAAATCCTATTTATTAGATTTTTGAGTTTGGTTAAAATGTGTTGGTGGTTGTGACGAGGTTGAAACCCGTTTTAGATTGATGAATGATTGTGGATTGAGTCTTTACAACTATTTATGACTGTGCCTAGATGGTAGACAGTGCTTGCTGAAGTTTGGGAACTTTTAAACTATGATTTTATTATTTTTACAGGTGGAAAAAAATTTGGCAAATGTCCGATTTTTAGGGGAGACTCTGCCGAAATTTCGGCAGAAAGTCTCGACCCTCTTTTCCTCTGTTTTTGGAGAAGAGGATAATGTTAGTAAGTGGGCTCGGCATCGGGTGGATGTCCGAAAAACCACAAGATTCATCACGGATTCCAAGGAATTAGGGGCGGGTCTTGTCAAAGCCACCACTGCACTGAGCTTCTTCTTCTTCGAACAATCATGCATAGAATGTGGTTCGTCGCACAGGTAACACTTGTACTTCCACTCATTGTCCTTATCTTTTTCATCTATATTTGATGGCTTGAACTCGGCTTTATCCTTGTGCTTCCCATCCTTGCGCTTCTCTTTCGACTTGTTATCAACAACAAAATGGTCTTTGTCACCCTTCTAATAGTTGGACTTGGACTCGCCTTTCTTGATATCAACAAGGAACTCGACTGAGGCTATGGATGAGGAAAAAGTTTCAACTGTTCAGCATTGCAACTCCACCTTGGCCTAGTTCTTGAGCTCACTCATGAAATAGATTAGATTATCCTCATTTCTCATATTGTCAAGCTCGAATTACAAGGATGTGAACTTGTTGACATAATCCTCATGGAATTTGATAGTTCTGAGGACTTTGCAAGTGTTTCAGTTCCAGATCCAGCATTGACCTTCAGCGTCCCCCAACAAAACATGTTGGCTATCTGGTGAGATATTGACTTCGCAAACATATGCAGAAAGTTTATGTCCAGCAAACCTCTTATTATTATCCCTCTCAAAGGTTTCTCTAGTGCGATAAACAAGAATCTGATCGTCCATAGTCTGTACTGCAAGCCAATTTGAATTAAGGTGCAGAGAAATTGATTATATCGAATGAGGCACCCTAACTCCCATACCATAAGAAAATTGTTGGTGCTGAAAGTAACAAACCTCCGGTTATTATCAACAAATGTTATCATATTCATAGCACGCAAATGCTAATCATACACTTGGTTAATTAGCCCCACATTCATATCCCACTGAACAATCTTCCCGCAAGGATTCCTCTTTCTCCCAAGTGGCTTGAGAATCTGACAAGCCTTTCCACTTCACAAGGTATGATCGGTACCTCAGGACACGAGGCATGAACACCTCCCCAGCAGCTAAGATGGACTCCACCTCTTTGACAACGGAAGATATAAAACTTGTGAAGTATACTTCTCTTCTTCATCACTTGCGTCCTTAACATTGGCTTGAGCACCATTACACATTCTTGCTCTTCTCATTCTTGGGTTGAGTCAGCTTTTTCCCTTCGACATATTTTCTAAGTGCTCACCAATGTGGTCAAGTTGTGCCTCTGACTTTTCAGCCAATACACCATGGCTACTCTCCATGTAACCGGTCGGAATAATAAACTCACCGTGCTTCTTCTTCTTGTTGCCTTGAATCCCAAGAAGGTGGGTACTTAACACCTTAGTATTGTCCACCTCTCCACTCAATGGCTCCTGCTTGGCTATCACTACACCATGCTCCAAGACTCCACCTTGGAGCGGGTCTTAACAAGCTAAACAATTGGTGGTCTTGTCGACGCTCTTGGACTCGGTCAATTATATGGTTGAACATGTCTTGGCAAACTCCTTCCCGGACTGTATTGTCGACGCTGTGCACGATGTCCCACCTTACAAACAAT